>MU774249.1:48488-134493 GCA_026770625.1 Nicotiana glauca
TAATACAAAATTGAACTTGTGCACAAGCCTTGCTATTGCTAGCTCATAAACCACATTAGCAAAAGCAATTCCTGGGCAGCCTCTTCTGCCTGCTCCAAACGTAATCAACTCAAAATTTAGTCCTTTGACATCAATACTACTGTTCAAGAACCTCCATGGTCGGTACTCCTCAGGATTATCCCACGAAAAAGGATCTCTTCCGATTGTCTAAGCATTGACAATGAATTGAGTTTTAGCAGGTATGTGGTAGCCTAGCAATTCTATGTCTTCAATTGATTCTCGAGGGATTAGCAATGGAACCGGTAGATAAAGTCTCAGAGTTTCTTTGATCACTGCTTTTCAGATACTGTATATTTCCTAAGTCATCCTCTGTTATCTCGGATTTCCCTTGGGCTAATTGTCGCACTTCATTATGTAATTTTTCCATGGATCTTGATGCCTCAAAAGCTCTGTCATTATCCACTCTAAAGCTGTATACGTTGTACCCGTACTAGCAGCAAATATATCTTATGGATTAACAAAGAAACACAAAAAACAAATTAAGCAACAATTATGTTATGTTACATTGTAATTAGGCATATCCGCTCCGGGGCATAAAACTTGGTTCTGCCACTAAATAATACGCAAATAGTACAAGATCCTTACCAAGAGAATAGCTTTCAATGAATCCCTTTGAAGAGGAAAGCCTGTTCCATTTCCATTCTGAATTTCCAACAAAACATCCACTAAGTCTTTAGCTTCACCCGCGTCGTATTCTCCTTTTTTGACATGTTTTTCAATCACGCTCTCCGAAAATGTATCCAACTCCTTATAGTCAAGAGTGTAATAAGTGTATATTACTCCATATTACACTATCTAAGATAATAAATAGTCCTCCCGGCAAACGCACCAAAAAATTATTGCAGTAAAACGTACACGTAAGTATACACGGTCATTAAGTAATAAAGTGATTAGAAGTCAAATGCAGAACCATATAAGCTACAAAACTTATTTTGTAATGTTAAATTTGCCTTGGAATTGTCAAAGAATTTATTAAGGTACATGTGTCTAAATTCTTCACTTTATAAAGTTAAGCTCTTTAACTTACCGTGTGTATAAGAATTTTTTTGAACTAACATTTATGGTTCTAATATTTTATCTTCTCCTTTTATTTTTCCTAGTTTAAATATTCAGATTGTTATGATTTTTAAGTGCAATTCTTTTCTTATAAATGCAGTCATAATTTAAAGCGTTTTATCATCTATGTATAAAACGATATATTTTTTTCAATTTTATATTAATTATATGGAACTCACATGCAACGTGCATGCCCAACAACTAGCTAAACTCAAAAGTGGTGATGTCAAACTGATTAAACTAAAAAGAAAACACTAATAAACTCTAAACAAAAGAAGACCAGATTTTTATGTTATCAATTTGATGAAAACCATCTAGGGTAATGAGCTATCTAACAATCCAATTATATTCTTTACTTAAATTGACTAATTAGTTTATCTGAATTATTGGTTAACATGGTTAATATTGCTCATAAGAATCTATCGAGTTCTTGTTCACATATTTAAGCTAATCTAGCGCCGATATGTCTATGGAATTAGAATCAACAAGAATGCATTCATAATTCCGGTAATAACCAAGCAAGGCAATTAGCATATGTCTATCCTAATTGCGAATTCATTCCCCGATGCTTAGGTTCAAGAACCTGCTATACTCAATCCTATGTGCAATCTGGAATTCTCATTTTTGAGTTTAATTAAAGATTCGTAGATAGTATTCAATTGGCGATCAAACAATCAAATAATTGAGCGGGGGATTGAATAAATAAACCAATACGATAAATCAAAAAACTAAAATCATGTTCGAAATAACAATAGTCATGAAAGAACCACAATTCTAGAAGTGTATTTTAGCTTCCACATAGAAAAGGTAGCCAGACAATAAATAACTCAAAGAAACATAAAAATTACTAAGGTTGGCAGAAAAAAAAAGATGAAATCTTATGAACCCCGACCTCACGGCGGCTCCATGCTCCCTCTTAGTCAAAAGTTATGTAAAAATTATGTCTAATGAATATTTATAGATATAGAAAAAAGCCTAGATGAATTAACCAAGTTCAAGCAAAACAGGGACAAAAATTTCCATCCAAAACTCATCACTGCGTCGCATCGCCATAGATATCACGCCCAAATTGGGAAGCCTCACGCCATAGAAAACGACAGACTATCCCCGCTACGTGAAGCCTCACGGCTTGCTGGAGGGGCGGTGTAACGACCCGACTGATCATTTTGGGAATCTGCACATTGCTCGGTATTTTGAGGGCTCGAATATCTCCACATGATATATAATGACTTGCGTGAGTCGTCGGTATTGGTTTTCAAGTTATCCGAAAATCGATTTGGAAGAATAAACTTCAAGATTTAAGCTCTAAGTTGGAAGAGTTGACAAAGTTTGACTTTTTAGCATTTGACCTCAGAATGAAGTTTCGTCAGTTTTGTTAGCTCCGTTGGGTGATTTTCGACTCAGGAGCACGTCCAGATTGTAATTTGGAGGTTCGTAGTCGAATTAGTCTTGAAATGGTGAAAGTTAGATTTTTTGGAAAGTTGATATCGGTCGAATTTTTGAAGGCAACAGAGAATTTCAATCTTTGCATTTGTGATGAGTTCTTCGCATTTACTGGGTTTGCAAAACCCCATGTCGCAAATACGATATTTGAAGCCTGCATATAGCGGAGAATTCCGAGACTTAGCTTCATTTTGATATATTTTGAACCCTAGCTTCGATGAGAGGTGATTTTGTGAAGAGATCTTCATACGAAATCATTGGGTAAGTGCCTCTAATCAATTCTCAACTATATTTCATGATTTCATATAATATTAAACATCAAACTCATGAGAAATCTAGGAAAAAATTTGGGAATTTTGTCAAAGTTTTGAAAAGTAAAAATTTGGGATTTGAGAGTTGAATAGGACTCAAATTTTAAAATAAAACATATATTTTGACTCGTGAGGCTATTGGTAGTCAAGATCTACCCTTGGATCCGAATTTTGACCAGGCGGGCTGTGGGTTTGACTTTTATTGACTTTTTAGAAATTGTATTAAAATTACAGCTTTATTAATTGAAATAATTTTCTCTTGCATTATGTGACGTATTTAAGCTGTCTTTGGCTAGATTTAGTCGAGCGAAGGTGAATTTATTAAGGAAAAAGCTAAGTTGAGTATTGAGTTAGCCGAATTCAGGTAAATGTCTTGCCTAACTTTGTTTAGGGAATTTTTCCTCCTATTTGACATTGTTTGTCACGTGCGGGTGTGATACATATATGAGGTGATGAGCGTATATGTATGTGCCTGGATTAATCATGCTTGGGGGTAGATTATTTTATAATTGTGTCTTGTAGAATTACGCTACCTTCTTACTTCCTGCCTTACTTGACTCTTAGATACTAAGACCATAGTATTAAATGATAGAAATCAAGACTTAGCTTATTATAAATTGATCAAATTGATGGAATTCTAAGAATACATTGATGTGTCTAATTCGGTTATCACTATGCATAGTCGTTAATACATTGCTACAACCGATATTCTTGAGATACTAGATTCTATACTTGTGTTGTTGATCATTTGGAAGTTTTGTGGAAGTACTTGAATAATACGGTTCTTGTGGGTGTCACGACCCGAATTTTCCACCGTCGGGACCGTGATGGTGCCTAACATCGCACTCGCTAGGCAAGCCAACGTTTGAGTTATAATCACCTTTTCCTTTATATTTTCATAATTTAAAATTAGCAAAACTAATTCGAACAGAAATGAATGCGAAAGTATGTAGTAAAACGATTATTTATGGGCTATTAAAATACTAACACTGTTATCACCCAGAAACTGGTGTCACAATCCACAAACTTTGTACGAATTACTACAAATACTGGTATGAAAGAAAAGTACATCTGTCTCGAAAGAAAATAAAACAAAAATGTAGAACATATGAGGGATGCCAGGGCCTGCGGATGCCTGTAGGACTACCTTGGGTCTCCTAGGTGAATGCTTGCAACCGACCTATCGATCACCCACAATTAGCTCCAAAATCTGCACAGAGAGTGTAAAGTGTAGTATAAATACAATCGACCTCATATACTGGTAAATGCCGAGCCTAACCTCGACGAGGTAGTAACAAGGCAAAGATGGGGCATTCACAATATAACCTACATACAGTTGATAATAAGGCAAAAGGAAGTATGAAACGAAATGGAACAATAATTTGCAGTAAAAATAAAATACAAAAACTCAATTATCTTTCCAGTACTTAGCTATAACCAATCCTTAAGAGAGTTATAATGCTACAGAATAAAATCACAGTAGAGGAAAAACACTTAAACAATAAAATGATGCGGCACGCATCCCGATCCGTCCATATAATCAGTAACAATATGAGCATTCACCCTTAGTACTCCTTGTTGTGGCATGCAACCCGATTCCACCGGTCCATCCTTATTACTCCTCAATGTATCATCCTTGTTCCTTATGTCGCAGTGTGCAACCCGATCCCACTTGTCCACTCTTATTACTCCTCTTTGCAGCGTGCAACCTGGTCCTACCAGACAATCACATTTCACCCTTATTCCTCCTGTTGCGGCCGATGTTAGGCTAGAAACCCGTGTTGTAGCCATAGTATTATATTCCAATTACTGCATTTTAACGTACGTTTGAGCTTAAATGAAAGTGAATTACACTTAGTACATGTTTTATGCCTTGTAGGAAGTAATCCTGAGCTCAAAAGTTAATTTGGAGCTAAATTCATCAATCCGGATCTTTGAAGTCTAAGTAAAAGCCCAATACATTAAGCCAGGATCGTGTTCGGAGTTCGTGTAACAAGTTTGGATGTTAAAAGAGGACGAAATATGTTCACTCCGAGGAAATTACATTGCCACGCTGCATGGGGCGTCGCAAGGCGCTGCGCAGCAATGTGAAAGGTTGCCTGACAAGAAAAGTGGAGGCTACAGACAAAGTCCACTAATGCGCCGCGTGGTGTGGCGCAACGTGCGGCGCAGCTGTACATTTTTTATAGAGCCAACTCCTATTTCGCACAAGAAAGGGTGTTTCATCTGGCTCGATCGTACTTGGTATAAATACATATAAAAACACTATTTTGGGGACTTTTGACATATCATAGACCTAGGGAGACTATTTCGGAAGGGAGAAAATATTTGGAGCAATTTCCGGAGGAGATTCGCATTGAATTCTTCATTCCTTCATCTTTGATTTGTAATTTAATTATACAAATTATTTGGAAAATTGTTACTATGAGTATGAGTAGCTAAATTCCTAATCTAGGGTTGATGGAACCAATTGTTAGATGAAGTTTTGACTCAGTTTTGTTATAATTGAGCCGAGTTTATTATATACGTGTTCAATTATATTTTTTATGGTGATTAATTGAATGTGCCCTTGATTAATCGTGTCTAATTGCCTTGTGTTTCTTGAGAAAGAACACTAGGTTAGATTGTTATTGAACAACACCACTTTTGGGTAATTGAAGAGATTCATTACTTGAATTTAAAAGTGGGGTTAGAAATAACGAAACTTTGGTGGGATAATTCAGAGCTGCATAAAGTATCAGCTAGAGTAGTTCGAGAGAATCCTATAGTAAATTATAGTAGTTTATGGAGATATAATTGTGGTAACCCATAGCTCATAATCCTCGTAGAGTATTACGACGAGATTATAGCAGACAAGTTAAGAATTAATTTAGAAATTGGGGAAATCAATACCCTAGATCTCTCTACCATTGAATTACCTTTAATTTGGACTATTATTAGTTTTAATATCATTTTACTTTATTTAAAAAAATCCCAATATTTATTGATAAAAATCTTGCATCCGGGAATTGTTTTAGCTTGCACCAGCATCATTAAGAGTTGTAATAGATATGTTAGTTCCCTGAGGATTCGACTCTGGATTTATAAACCAGATTATATTAGCAACGACCTCTTTGTCTTTTATAAGGCATAGTTGGGTGTGATCAAATTTTGGCGCCGTTGCCGGGGAACTAACAATGTTATTTATTGAATCTTTGAAGAATTCCCAGGATTATTAGTTTTGATGAAATTTCCGTGGTGTAAAATATTCCCATTGAAATTCTCACGCAGAACTCTTTTGTAACTCAGGTGCATGCCTAGAAGCTCTTTGAGAACTGGTGAAATCTTTGAAGGACTCTCAGATCCCGAGAAAGCATTCCGGACATTCAACCTGGCTAACAAGAAGAGCAAACAACTGAAACAAAATGAACAAATTGAAATTGAAATGGGTGACGTAGATAACGTCAACAAGAATATCAGGAATGATCAAGTGACCCAAACGTCAGAATGGTGGAACCTCTTGTGCCAGAAGCTTCACTTTATGGTTAGGCACAACCAACATCTGACAACCTGGCCACCGCTATTGCTGTGCCCCAAATACAAGCGGAAACATTCCAGATCACCAATGACATGCTGCATCTTATGCAGAATAAGGGATTGTTCTCTGGGTCACACATTGAAGACCCTCAACAACACCCAATTTTTTTTTGTCAATTTGTGTGACCCAAAGGAAGCAAAATGTGACCCCAGAAGCCATCAAGCTGTTACTGCTCCCATTCTCTGTGACTGGGGAAGCTCAGACTTGGCTGAATACGCTCCTAATAAATTCCATTGCCACTTGGGAGGAATTAGTCAAACAGTTCCTGAACAAGTTTTACCCGCCCAACAAGATTGCAAGACAGATTGATGAGATATTGGAGTACAAGCCGACGCCTACTGATACCTTGCAGGAAACTTGGGAAAGGTTCAAAGGGATGCTAGTGAAATGTCCCCACCATGGTATTCCAAACTAGATGCTCGGCCAGAGATTGTACATGGGGTTAACAAACAATTTAAAAGTCAATGTGGATGCTTCAGCTGGGGGTGCATTCCTGAGCAAGGCATTCACATAGTGTAAAATCCTCCTGGACAAGATGGCCAAGAATTCAGGGTGGCTGACGAGAGGTACGACCCTGACACCAATAGTGCATTCAGTTTCTCTTGACCCAAATAATTCACATGCAGAGAACATAGCCACACTCATGACTTAGATGAGTATACTGACAAAGAAGATTGATAAGATGAGTACAAAGCAAGTGCATATCATTGACACAATAAATGGATGATTGTGTACACCTTGCATTAATCAGTATTATGTGTGTTCATGGAATGGAGAAGGTAACAACCAAAGGTTAAGATAGAAAATGAATTATGCCAACAATTTTGGGGGTTAGAGGCAAGGAGGACAACAATGAGGACCAACACCAACCAGCAGTTCATACCGAACATGCCACAACTTGGAGGTATGCGGCCCCAAGGCCAAATGGTGCCATATCAAAGACAACAGGGCTATCAACAGCAGCACCAACAACAGTTGACATATCGGCCACCTCATCAACAACAGGACAACAACATGCTAGAAATCAGGGGTATGCTTCAACAACTCATTGGAACAAGTGGTAAGATGCAGGAAATGTTAGCAGTGCATGACTCAGCTGTGAGCACGTGATTTTTGCCCTATATATGAGTTATTCCCATAAAATTAAAACAAAAGGAGTTTTCCTTATTTTTATAATTGTGTGAATTTTGTGTTAATTGTTCACATGGTATTTGTGCATCTTAAGTCAAATAAAAGTACAAAATATGCATTTGCATTAGGAAATTAATTTCACATTTAGTAGGTATTTGTTCATTTTATAACAATTTAAAGAAAATTACAAAGTAATAGCCTTAGGTCATTTTAACTGATAATTGTTGCATTTTTTGTGATTTTAATTAGGTTTTGTTTTACAAAATCAGAAAAAATACCAAAAATACAAAGTACAAAAAGTAGAAAATGAATACAAAATAAATAAGATAAATAGAAAAATGAAACTAAAATAAAAAATGAGGAAATTACAAAAGAAAATAAAAAGGACTGTTAATTGGGCTATATATTATGGCCCAAACGAATTAACCCACCCCCATTTACCAAAGCCCAGGCCACCGACCCAATCGCCTTCCCTACCAAATGACATCGTTTGGGTGGGGTTTGATCTTAGCCATCAAAATGTTTTGATCCGACGGCTCCAATACCTTCCCCCATCAATAATTGATACACACTTAAAACATTATTCAAGAAATCAAAAAGTCACCGTCTCTGTCCCATCCTAACCCTAGCTTCGCCGGAAACCCTCACCGGCGGGAAGCGCGATCTACACCAGTCGCTAACAAACTCACACCAAAGAACTGCCATGAACCCTTCTCCCCACCCCTGTGTTTGCTTTCCTTCGAATCTCACTGTAGTCCTTCAAATAATACATGTTCTGTCGCCGGAACCCTACCGGCGGCGAACGTAACTTCACCCAAACCAACCCAAATTAGCACCCTAGCATCCTCTTTCCCTCCTATATACGAATTCCATAGTTTCTTGGCTCAAATAGGGCTAGAATGGCTCAAATTTTAATTTCAATCTTTCCGGCCAAAATCTAAACCATGCCAAACATCACCAAAATAACACCCTAGGTTCGCATTAGCCTCCTTTACCCAACCCCCATGCTCTTTTGTCTCGAATCTCCCCAGAATCGTTCGAATGTCGGATTGAAAATTTTCGGCCAAAACCTAAATCTTTAAAATCCCCACAATTTCAGACCTTAACATCCCTAATCAGGTGTTTTCTTATGAAAACACATGATTAGGTATGTTACGGGTCAAAAATTTTGGATGATTTTTGGCTCAACTGTTGGCCGGAGTTCTTGGTTCACCGGTGAGTTTTTCTTTCTTTCCTTCCTTATTTTTATTACTTTCCTTTTCTTTCTATGCTTGCATGTATGAATTTTGTTAGGTCTTTGTTAATTGTGGGGTTAATTTTTATTTTTAGTTGGATTTTGATTCGCTAAGTTTGGACACTTTGAAAATCGGTTCTGAATTAGAAAATGATTCTGTAAATTCTAAGTGCTGACTAAGCATGATTTTTAGTTTAAATTTGATTGACTTTTGTTCTGATTAAATTTAGTCATTAGTATGATTTAAATAGTATTTTGTGGTAGTTTGTTTAGGTTAATTGTAGAATAATTGTTAATTATTTTTAGTTAATTAGTGTAGTCGTTTGGATATAGCTGAACTTTCTAATGTTGCATTTACCATAGTGACTAGGATAGAATTAGGGATTTAACTGATAAGGAGGGGTATGGGTAGTAATTTTAAAGAACTTCAGGAGGTACTTTGGGGAATAACAAATAAAATAATTTCAAAACAGGGGAGGTCACATGTGAGGGGATTTCAGTTTTATTTGGAGAGGGCAAAGTATTAGTTTTGGGGGAAAAAAATAGAAGGTTCTAGAATGCCTTTAATCATGCTTTGTGTGCCTATAAATAGGATCACATTGGCCTTGTTTCAGAAGTTTTTTGGTAGCCCTTAAAAATTTCCATCCCCAAAAGACTATTCTCTGCATTTTCCGATTGAAATTTGAAAGTTAGATCTTCTAAAATCCTCAAGACAGTAGAAAAATCTCTGAAAAAACCTAAAAAGTTACTATTCCATTGACATTATACTTCAGAATTTGACATCTTCCTTTCCTTTGAATCAATTTCCTAATTACTTGAATTCAGAAATGGCTTGAGATTCAACTTTATATTTAGATAGTGAGGTCTGTTGGTTTAATTGTGGATTTAAAGCTGGTTTGTGGTTTGCTAGACTGTTTGGGTTTTAAATTGTCTAGTTCACAATTACATCGGATTTGGAAGTTGATTTGTGGTTTCAATTGTTACATCTGGACTGATCTGCTGCTGTTGTTGATCTGCTGTTAACACTGCTGATTTCCCTTTGCTTTCTTTGTTCTCTCAATCTCAGGTACACACTTCAAGCTAAATTGATGTATTTCCTTATGTTGTCAAGTGAATAAGAAGCTGAAATCAGTTTTTCTACTTCAAATCTGTCATTTCATTATATCTAGATTGTTAGATTGAAATCCTATGTTATAAGTATTGTAACTACTTTCAAAATGACTGATTAGATTTTTTGTAGTAGTTGGACTGGTTAAATTGAACTGTGTAGATCAATAATCTGTTGACTCTTAATTTGGATTTGGATGTATTTTGCTCGTTTCACTTAGTATTAAGTGGTCAATTATGAATTTTATGTTTGTTAGCTGAAAATCCATAACTAATCGAACAGATACTGTTAAAAAAAAGCATAAAATCGTGGACATATTTCATAACTGAAGTAATTTGAGATTGTTGTTAAGTTTTCCGATTCTCAGTTCGTTAATTTCAAATTAGCTAATAGAGCTTGTTGTTTAGTTTTCCGATTTTAATTCAAATTATAAAAATTTTGGTTAGTTATTAACAGTTTCAGTTAACTAATATGTTAGGCTAAATGTCCTAAGGCCCAAAACCATCATTAATTATGTTATTTAGTTTGGCTTTATGTGGAAGGCCCGATGTTAATTTCTGTTATTTGTATAGTTTATGCAAGGTTTTTTTTTACAAGCTTGGTCCATTGGACCAACGGTATAGATTTAGTCCAAAGGTTCGATGCAAGATTTAAGAAGCATATAAGTTTGGGCTTTGAGGTAGATTGTAGGTTAAAAATTAAAATTCTCTTCCTTTATTTAGACCCGGACCTTAACTTTAAGCCCAAATTCTAATATTGATAACTAGGGCGGTTATTAGAGACAAATAATTTACAAAAAATCATAGTTGCTTCTAGGATGGACCTTTAAATAAAAAGATGAGACGAGCCTCGTCAAATGAAATACAAAACGCGGGGCCCTCAATAATTGCTACATAAAATATATATTAGAATTGGAAGGACTGTTTAGATAATTCCACAGTCTTTTTCCAAAATTAATTAACACGTAGATGCTTTAGGCGCAATTTATAATAATATTACCTTCTTAAATACGGGTGCACATTTATGTGACCCAAATCCAAATCTCAACGAAGTCGGAATGTGTTAAAAGTCACGGGCGTACTGGTACGACGTGGTTCGAGATATATTTTCACGACGTTGCAATACTTGTAAAAATTAAATAATAAATACAATAAAAGCGGGTTATAAAAGTGGCACATAAAAGAATATATATATGGAAATCAGATAAAAATCAAATGCAACAGTTGAGCGACCGTGCTAGAACAACGGAACTCGGGAGTGCCTAACACCTTCTCCCGGGTTAAAAGAATTCCTTATCCGGATTTTTGGTTCGCGGATTGTTAACAGAGTCATATTTCCTCGGTTCGGGATTCAACGGGTGACTTGGGACACCATTAATCTCCAAAGTGGCGACTCTGAATAAATAAATAAATAATCCCGTTCCGACTGTCCTTTAATTGGAAAAACTCCTTTATTACACCCTTCACGGGGTATATTAAAACTTTCGAGAAAAAGTAGGTGTGACATCAGCAATTAAGGGTATTGAGAATCAACCGGGGCAGTTGTCCATGGCCTTAAATAACTGCCGCAAGAGAATATTTCCAGCCGACAAGAACATTAACCCCAAGGAGCAAAATATGAATCAGCTAATGGCAGTAAGTCTCCGAAATGGGAGATATTTAGATAGGGAGCAAGAAGTTTCGCAATCTAGAAGAGAGAATACACTAGCCACTTCAGTTCTATTAGAGATAGATAAATTAGCAGAACACTGAAGTGGTGGTTGAACAGGCTCAGGTTGATAAGGGTAAAGCTAAAGAAAGTGAACAAGTTGCAGAACAGGTGGTACTTTTTGTGCCATGAAATTCGAACAAAGTACAACCAGCAAGAAGTGGACAAAGAGTGATGCCTGCACCATTCCCTTAGAGACTAGCAAAACAAAAGAAAGAAGATCAATACAGGAAATTCATGGAGATGCCTCGTTAGATTCAATTGAATATCCCTCTGAGGGATGCTTTGAGGGAAATGTCAGGCTATGCAAAAATTATGAAGGACCTAATGTCACAGAAGTTTGACTTTCAGGATCTGTCCACAATAACTCTGACACAAACATACAGTACGGTAGTGACAAGACCCATGGCTCAAAAGATGTCTCGTCTAAGTAGCTTCACTATTCTGTGTACTATTGGGAGTTATGATTTTGAAACAGCATTGTGTGACTTAGGAGCCAGCATAAACTTAATGCCCTTGGAAATATATAAAAAATTGGGCATTGGCAGAGCTAGACCG
Source organism: Nicotiana glauca (assembly GCA_026770625.1). Lineage (NCBI taxonomy): Eukaryota > Viridiplantae > Streptophyta > Magnoliopsida > Solanales > Solanaceae > Nicotiana > Nicotiana glauca. The sequence continues at coordinate 60,674 of MU774249.1, forward strand.
ACTTTGATGCTGTTGCAATTGGCTGACCGGACGGTTAAAAGGCCGACGGGGATTCTTGATGATGTATTGGTACAATTAGGAAAGTTTGTATTCCCTGCAGACTTTGTTATTCTGGACTTCCATGTAGATGAGGAGACACCCATCATTCTGGGGAGGCCATTCTTAGCTACTATGAGAGAATTGATTTTACTGTTTTGCATTTGGGACAATGCAATCTCCTAAGTGTGGTGTGGGGTGCTCTGTATGCGGTGAAATCAGGGGGATCTATATCCTGCCTCTAAGGTATATTCGGAAAATTATGTCAGCACCTCGAGGTTGTGGGATCACGATCGAGCTCCATATCTCGAGGATCATCTGCGACTCTGCAGAGACTCTGAGGTCAAGGGATCTGTCCGCGACCCAGAAAAGGTTACGAAGCCAGGGGACTCCTGAGGTAAGCGGCTAGAGTCAATAGGCACCAGTACCATTCCTAGCCGTCCCATCCCCGTGTCTTTACATTCAATACACCCTGTATTATATGGTATTCCCTCTCCTATATAAGAGGAATCCATGCCACTTTGTAAAGGACTGATGTTGCTCCATTTCTCCCCAAAGTGCAATAATCTCTCTCTCTCTCTCTCTCTCTCTCTCTCTCTCTCTCTCTCTTTCTCTCTCTCTCTCTCTCTCTCTCTCTCTCTCTCTATCTCTCTCTCTCTCTCTCTCTCTCTTTTCTTTCTAACTTGTTCGTTCTCACTGGCTCGAGGTCACCTCGATATTCATCGCGTTCTTTGTCATTCTTCATCGTATACCTTAATATTGGACATAAACAGCCTTGTTCAATTATACCTTCAACAATTATCCCATCCCCGACTATCCCCGATAGCTCGAGCTCGACCCCGACGTCGACCCCGACGTCCCTCATCGATCGGACCTATACCCGGGCAGCAGGCCCTAAGATTCGATTATTACCTCGTTTTAGCTCGCTTTTCATCATTAGATTCCATATCATTAGAATCAACTGCTCTAACAACTAGCTCAGGAATAGATCACGTAGTTTTAGAATCCCATTTACAAATTTAATTGTTGTTACAATTTTCACGGTAAAAAGTTTGGCGCCCACCGTGGGGCTAAAAATAATAGTGATTATTTTCTTGCTAGTTTCATTGGAAGAACGAACATTATCTTTCACACTTTTTCTTGTCCAAGATCCTTTGATTTTAGGTCAAAATGTCTGGCTCGGTAAATGGAATCGAGAACAACATCTCAAAAATCACGGGGAAAATGGCGTGGCTTTCCCGGTCGCCGAAGCACCACTACAAAATCCTAATAACGTAGCCGGACTGATTTTTGTGGACGCGGACTCACAGGATGCACAGCATGTCAGCGAAACATCACACACAAATAGAAGCATTCAGCATATCGACCAACAGGGAGCCCAACAAATCCCGGCTCGGGAAACATAGGAAGTTAGAATTCATGATATTTTTGAAATATTGCAGGCGCAATAGTTGGATATTGCTCACCTACAGAGATAATCCGAAGACTCCCAGCACATTAGTGCCAGAGACAACTCCCCTCGCCGAGCAAGTGCCCGAAAGATCAAGCAATAACGGGTCGATGGTTGACCCCGCCATAGTGAAGATGCTCGAGGACCTCACCAAAAGGATCGAATCAGGTGAGAAAATGATTGCAGCCAATGACAAAAAGGCCGAGACCTACAACTACAGGGTAGATTAGATCTCTAGAGCACCCTCAGTCCTAAAAGGTTTGGATTCGAAGAAGTTCATACAGAGGCCATTCCCCGAGGAAGCGGCCCCGAAGCCCATTCCTAAAAATATTAGAATGACGGAACTCCCTAAGTACAACGGTACCATCAACCCCAACGAACACCTTAATATCTATACCTGCGCAGTAAAAGGCAACGATATAAAGAATGAAAAGATCGAGTCTCTATTGCTAAAATAATACGGAGAAACGCGCTCGAAGGGTGCCATGATGTGGTATCACAACTTGGCTCCAAACTCCATATATTCGTTCGCCATGTTAGCAGACTTCTTCGTAAAAGCACACACTGGATCCGTGAAGATGGCAAGAAGGCCGTCCGACGTGCTCAACATTAAGCAAAGGGAGAACGAAATGCTGTGAGAATTCATGTCTCTCTTCCAGATGGAACGGATAGAGCTGCCTCCAATCTCCGATGACTGGGCGGTGCAGGTCTTCACACAAGGCCTGAATGAACCAAGTTCGGTGGTCTCAAAACAGCTGAAGCAGAACCTAGTCGAATATCCGGTCGTGACCTGGTCGGACGTCCACAACCAGTAAGAGTCAAAGATTAGGGTAGAGGACGACCAGCTAGGATCCCCTTCGGGCTCAGTGTACCTAAACAGACTCCTGATTAAAGAATCGAAAGAACACAAACAAAGATACCAGCCGTCCCTCGAAGATAGAAGGAACGCCCCAAGGCAAAACCTACCTCGTAACGATTGGAGGATAGATAGAGGAAAAGACCCTCGAGGGTTCGTCTACAGAATCAGGTTCGATAGAAGCATAGCGCCAACAAACGTGCCCCACTTATCGGAATACAACTTCAGCATCGATGTTCAAGACATCGTGCTCGCCATCAGCAAGATCGAGGACTCCAGATGGCCCAGACCACTACATTCAGATCCTTCGCACAGGAATTACAATTTAATTTTTGAGTTTCATAACTCACACGGGCATCGAACTAAGGATTGCAGGCAGCTCCGAGAGGAAGTGGCGCGATTGCTCGACAACGGGCACCTTCGGGAACTTCTCGGTAGCCGAGCTAAAAATCAAATGCGAGAAAAAGAAATGGCAAAGGGAAACAAAATGGATGAGCCTCATCACGTCATCCACACGATCTTCTGACGATCTCCCCGAACGCATTCAAATAAAGGACCACTTAGCAATCGCTAAATAAGCGCCAAAACTCGAGAAGCTCCATTGTCACCGAGGTATATGCTCCCATCTCTCTTACCATCCTCTGCTTCACGGTCACCTTTATGCAGGACAGTAACCACAATAATTTGGACAACATCCCGAGTCAACGATTTTGAGGCTTCAGATCGTTCGTTACACTCTTTTCCTATGATCAAATTTTTTTGTCTCGAAACGGGTTTTCTACCGGCAAGGGTTTTTAACTAGGGAACATTGACACACCTCTCAATAAGGATCTAGCAAGCCTAGGGGACTTCCATTAGAAATGGCCCTACGCCGGAAAGCGTCGACCTAAGCCCCAATAGGGAATAATGCAGCGGGCTGAACGGTCCAAGGAGCCAAGCCCGCACGGGCCGAGCTCGCAACAGCAAAACAACATGTGTTTATAGAATATATCCATGCCAAACAATAAAGGATATCTTTTCAGCGTCTTATTCTCTAGACAAGGAAATCTCAAGTATACCCCCGATAGGGGCCTCTCCAACAAACGCATCCCGAGATACTCGGAGACTTGGCGTCAGGAATTCAACATTTCCACAACCCCAGGGTTGGAACTTCGGGCTCATAAAGCCCCCACAAGGCAACTCCGAGCTCACGAAAAGTGGTCTTCACGCTTAAACAAATTCGATGGCTCGGAGATTGTCGTTCATCGCCAATCGCCATGCGCTGGAAAACCCGAAACTGTAAGAACCATAGCGGGCAGACTCAGCGTAACCAGTTCTATTCTTTATTACAAAAGTTGTAAGACCTCAATAGGCATGACAAACTGTAAGACCTCAACAGGCATGACAAACTGTAAGACCTTAACAAGTATGGAAGTTCCAAAGTTCAGGCTATATGTTGCATTTGTAGGAATCCTAAAAGGGCATACCCTCGGTGTAGCCACCTGAACTGTAACTCAGAAAAATGGCTATGGCCAAGCACACATGACTACGGTCAAAACGGCTGATACAGCCAACTAACGCAACTCGGGGACGCCCGACCGTCACTAAACAAAAATTGCAAGCAACTACTTCAAATATATTTCGGAAAGAACCGGTTAAAACAGGCTTCCCTCAACAGGCAAATCACAAGTCTTCGTCCTACTCAACCTCCGAGCTATGAACCTTCCGAGATGCTCGAAAAATCACTGATAACGACTTGAAATCGAGGTTCTTCAAGAACCGACGATGGGTCAAGCAAAAATATTTCAAAAGACCTTAACGAGCGGAAAACAAAGCCCACAAAAAGTCCATGGGCAAAAAACAACATAAGAGCCATTGTCGCCAGCTAAAAAATTGACAACTTGAGGATTAAAGTGAGCTTGAATCGTAACCCGATTCGGAGATCGAATATAAAATAGTTAGCCATGCAAAGCCTCTAGGACACATATTGAAAGGTCTCAACGACCAAAACAGCATAAGAGGCACTATCGATGGTCAAAAAATACATAAGGGTCAATTAAAGCTCGAGTCGCAATGCGACGCTGAGACTGGACCCTAAATGGCTAAACTACAACATGCCTAAGGGCACAACATAAATGCAAATATCGACCAGCCAAGTGAGCCTCCGGCCACGCACCTGTAAGGTTGCTTCAACCTGAAGCACAAAAGGCCATCATTGCCCGCCCATGCAGGCAGGAAGGAACTTTAGGGTCAATTAAAGCTCGAATCGCAATGCGACTCGGAGACTGGACCCAAAATAGTTGAAACAACCAAATGCCCAAGGGCAAGAAATAAAAACCATCATCGCCAGCCCAGACAAACGTAAAACACAAGGGTAAATTAAGCTTGAGTTAGACCCCGACTCGGAGACTGAACCTGAAGACAGTTAAAGCATGCACGCCTAATGGCAAATCCGGGATCAAATCGATCCAATTGAAACTCCAACGAGCAAAAATACAGAAGATATAAGTTGCGAGGTTCCCCCTCTTATTGCTATATACAGATGACGAAGCGCGACCTCAGCCCTCGTCGTATAATGAAAGCTATATATACACAACAAAGAAGGCAGAGAATGATCATTCAACTTTTTTCCGGTAGTTATAGCCCAACGGTCTCGTCCTCATCCTCCTCGGCATCGTATTCCTCTCCTTTGGCTTGCTCGATCTGCCCCTAGAGATCAAAGCCCTTGGCATGAATCTCCTCAAGGATTTCCCTCCAGGATTTGCACCTCACGTACACCTTGCTGTTGGTGGCATGATCGAGAGTCTTCTGCAACTCAGCTTTAGCAGCGGCAGCGCTCCTCTAATAAGCTACAATTTTCTGTCCCGCCCTTGTATTATTCATCACAACCTCGGCTCGGACATTCACCACCTCAGTTTTCGCCCTTGAAAGCTCGGATGAGAGTCTCAAGATCATTTTCGCCTGAGCAGAATCATTCGCACGGGCAGCCTAAATTTGCACCTCAAGAGCGGAAGTCCCGGCCTAAGCCCTCTCTTTGGCCTCAGAATGGAAATTCACATACGCCTGTAGCTCGATGAATTCATGTCCTTTGCCAACCTCTCCCCAGAGTTGTTCAGATCGTCCGTCTGATCCTTCAACTAAACTAGCAACACGTCAAGATGGAAAGGCAATAAGGGAATACAGGCCAGTGCGAGAAGTAGAATACCTGTTTCTCCAAGAGGGACTCTCGGGCCCGACTGTGGTCCACCTTACACCGTAAGAAGATGAGCTCACTTTCCTTTGCCGCACAAAGAAGTCTGAGGGATTTCTCCCTATCTCGAGCACCCCACAACGGGGCCCCACGACGAAGCAGTTTGGCTTTGAGCTTATTAAAAACCCGAGAAAGAAAGCCAGGTGAACAAAAGGAAAAGAGAGGAGCACAGGGCCAGAACATCCTTACAACGGCCGAAACTCACCATAAGGCCAAAGCACTGAGCCTCGCCGAAGGCTGAGGCAACGTCCGATGATGTTCCAACTATAGAAGATTGCCGGTCACCCAAATCGCTTCCCCTTAACCGCTGCAAAGAAGGCGCCTCAAGACAGGCCTTCTCGCACCCTGGGCATCTTTCTTTTTTCCGGATTTCCTTGACCCCAGGGCCAACGATCTCTCCCCCTCCCTTGGGGGACTCGATTTCGCTTTAAAGAGACTCCCGGCACCTGCATCAGATAAATCAGATGATCCAGCAAGAAGGAAGTTGTCCCTTAGGGGAACAAGATGCCAGACACCTACCTTGATGCTTCATCTCCCATCTCCTTTTTGATAGATCTCGCCACCGATGCCTATCGTAAGATGACCAAGCTGCTAGCTTACGGGACCATTCGGCTAAATCAAGGATCTCACCGGGAAACCAATGGGTGGCTATAAAAAAGAATAGATAGACACCATTACGGGGCCAATCCTACGCTGAGTTAAAAGATAGCTCAAACGAAGCACTTACTTGTGAGGTTCCATCTCTCAGGGAAAGACAAAAATTCTCCAGGGATAACATTGGTCGTCTGGATTTGAACGAACCAATTCATCCATCCACGGTCCTCATCCTCCTCGACACTAATCACGGGAGCTTGGGTGGATCTACGCTGAAGAGAAATCAAGCACCGATGGCGCAATAGCCGATACAGCCTCACAAGGTGGCTAAGTGTGAATTCTATCTCGGCCTTGTCAACAAAATATCTCATCAACTGCACTATTCTCCAAAAATAATGATGAACATGCACCAACGTTACTTTATATTTCCTGCAAAAATCAAGCACAACCCGGGCCGGGGAACCCGGTGCAAGAACATGAATTTACACACTCAAGAACCCCTCAACGTATGTCATGATACTTTCCTCAGGGGAAGGTGCTCTCAAAATCATGCCTTCCCCCCATCCGCATAATTTCCTGATCATCTCGAGGTTTTCCTCCCTCATCGATGAAATAGTTCTCGACTCATGCTCTCGATAGCCTGGAACATTGGGAGGTCTCCCCGGTGTTACAACCTTCTTTGAGGCAGGGCGACCCAAATCTCGCTCACCCAATATCGGGGGCTAGCCGCCGGTACAAACCAAGTGCGGAGCACAACAGGGGTTCCCTTCCGTCCGAGGATCATCCGTCGAAGCGGCAGCCATGATTACAACAGAATAAGTGGAAGAAGATGAGAATCCAGGCAAAAACTTTCTAAAGCAAGGGAGCGGAAGGACTCACATAAAGCGCTATGGCCTGTAGAGGAGGTTGTCTTATCCAATAACTGCAAAACCGCCGCTTGAAGGGTAGGTGAGAAAATATATAGAGGCTAAGCGACAACTGCTCGTTTGACCAAGAGGGACAATTGATTCTGGCCTCCTTAACGTCACCTTCTCCTTGGGGAGTGCACTGATAGAATCAGTCCAGGCTCCCATATAACTCGTAAAAATGAAGGACCTCGGGAGATCCCCGATGTCGTAAATATTGGTTCGGGAGGAACTATCGATCCAATCGCGAAACGTGGCTAGTCTCGGGGCCCCTGGTCTGCCACATGAAAAGGCTCTGAAGAGCCGGTGCCTAAACATAAAAAATAAGAAGCTAGGAGAAGGGCTGACAGAATAAAAGCTCATTTTTATACATTGGCAAAGAGAAAAAAACATCTTTTCACTATTTGTTTCCCGGGAAGGGGACACATGAAGTAGAAAGAAAGGCGTACAAAGAAGGCTCGGAGACTACACCTCACCACTATCTTCTTCACCCCTATTAGGGGAAATCAAGAGCGCATGTCTTCCTTTCACCGCACGAGCCTCATCCAGATCGGCAGACAAATCGAAACCAGGGCCTCCCTATTCGCCTTTGCTTTGGCGTGCTCGATAGCTCGAAGCAGTCTTTGCTCATCCACCGTGGACATGTCACGAACCATTGTATGCAACATGGTCGCATCCTCTTTATAAGCGGAAGCATCTCGTTCGGCCTCAAACTTATCCACGGCTAAAATAACAATCTCCCTACGAGCGTTCGTGAGAAGATCCCGGGATGTCGTCAATTCCCCAGCCATAGTCTTGTTTCGCTCTTTCAGCCCAGAGACCTCCGCTTTCAATTGGCTAATCTGTGAGTTACTCTGCTTGACCTACGAAGAAGGACAAGTCGATGAATACATGAATCCAGAACATGTGCGAACAAAAGGTAGAAGAGAGGTCATGAATGAAGCAGAATACCTGAGCAACAAGAGCGGCCTTCTCCTGGAGCACCGCCTCTAAGGCAGTCCGAATTTCTCCCAACTCTTCGTCTCTCTTGGCATAACGAGCCTTTGATTCCTGCAACTTTGAAGCAATGTTATTATGCTCCTTCTCGTGGTAGAAAAGTTCCCCTTGGAGCCGAAGAATGGAATGATCATACATCTCCTTACACTGCGGCATAATGAAAAAGTTAAGAAAGACGGAGAATAATGCCCGAGAATGAAAAGGAATATGCAAGGGAAAACTATCAACTGTTGCATGGACTTCTCCGCCACTTTAATGGCGCCGGAAATATCAAAATCAGCCTTGTCGATTACGCCGTAAAAAATGTTGGCAATAAAATCTCCCCCATTTTGAGGAGTCCCAGTTGTGACGCCGACCATCCTTTCGTCATCCCTACGCTCTCCTGACAAAACCGGAAAGCTCTAAATAAGGTTGTTCGGCTAGCTGATATCTCCAAATAGCGACCCACACTCCTGGAAGGCTCTGAGCTCTAGACCCTCAGGATCAACGCCAACGGTCCTCCTAAAAGAAGCTGCATAAACATCCTCTTCAAGGACCCTCTACTCACCAGCCCGGCCAGAGCCAGCCGTCCTAGACTCAGACGCCTCTGGTCAAGGCGCCTGCAAATCACTCGCTCGGGACCTTGTTCTCCTTCTCAATGGACTTCTACCAGCATCTACCCCCTCGACATAAGGATTCAATCCGGAGGTTATGGCGGGAGTCCTATCAGGTCGGGCTATGGCTGCCATGCTCTTCCTTTTCTTGTTCATACCAGGCTCCAAAGCCTCTGATTCACCAACAGGGGGCGACCTCATCTGCATATTCTCACCAATGCCTGCAACAGCTCAATAACCGCGATATGTTTTTTCTAAGGGCTCGAAAGGAAACACAAAATACAAAGCACAGGAGTTAAAGGAACCTCACTGTGATTCTTGGCGACCCAACATTCCTTAGCCATGACGGTCCAAGATCGAATGCGATACGGGAACTTTTTGTCCAAATGCCTGATCTATCCTGACAAATTTGGGACCACCTCTGGATGCGAAACAACGACTGAAGAAAGCACAAAGTGGTTATTATGATGAATAAAAGAGTAATCGAGAAGTGGTTAAAGGGAAATTTGCTTACGTCGATCATTCCACTACTCTAGAAAGGGCATCCTCTGGGCCGGGATGATGTCCCGGGTCATCACTCTGACAAAGCTGCTCATCCATCCTCAGTACTTCCCCTTATCAACGCTCGTGAAGAAAGACTTTTTGGGCCGGTGGCGAAGCTTGAACAAGTCTCGATACAGTCGAGGGCGGTATAGTCTAATCAAATGGCTAAGGGTGAAAAGTTTGCCTCTAACCTCTTTGGTGAAATGCCTAAGCATTAACACTATCTTCCAAAATGATGGGTAGATCTGACCGAGGGTCACTTGATATCAAGCGCAGAAGTCAAGAATAACCGGGTCAATTTCCAAGGGGGGAGATTCTACGAATTTATCAGGGCCCAAAGTGAATGGGTAAGTCTATATGTAAAGGAAGCCAACCTTGAAGTCGGTAATGCTATCGTTAGTGCCGAGAATCTCTTCCTCCACTACCTTGCTCCATCGACAGTCCTTCCTAACTATGCTAACATCGATCATGATGCTAACATATCAACAGACGTGCTCACACCGACCCAGTGTAGATGAGGCAGTCTCGATGTCGAAATCCTGTGATATGTCAATATCAGGATGAGTCCATTGCTCTAAAGTGGGAGCCAATTTGCTTTCCCACTCAGGTAATCGGGATGATGACGCGGCATCGTTCCGTTGGGGGACCGTCCTGGAAGTCCTAGCCATGAAAAATGATAAAAATGCTTATGTGAAAATAAGGAAGGATGTCAAATATCAAAATTCTGATTCGCGAGCTTGCAAGAAACGTGAAGATGGGAAATATCTAGCAACCGGTGCATTTATAGGAATCACTAGGGAAGCAGAAGAGATGAGCCTACGACAGTTTGTGGGTTTCTCGATTACCGCATCTGACGGCGGCCCTGCACTGTTCTCTAGGGCATGGCATTTAATTCTCTTAGATGGTTGACGTCGACAATAATGACCTTAAGACGAAGATTCAATATCATTTCCTATTACTTCATTCTAGGAAATGCGGAGACTATCTGTACGCGGTCAATCAGAGGGATCTATTTCCTGACTTTAAGGTATATTCGAAAAATCATATCAGCACCTTGAGGCTCTGGAATCACGATCGAGATCCCTATCTCAAAGATCATCCGCGACTCTGCAGAGACTCCGAGGTCAAGGGATCTGTCCGTGACCTAGCAAAGTTTACGAAAGTGGTGGACTTCCGAGGCAAGCGGCAAGAGTCAATAGGCACTAGTACCATGCCTAGCCGTCCCATCCCCATGTCTTTACATTCAATACACCATGTACTATATGGTATTCCCTCTCCTATATAAGGAGAATCCATGCCACTTTGTAAGGAAATGATGTTGCTCCATTTGTCCACAAATTGCAATAATCTCTCTCTCTCTCTTTTCTTTCTAACTTGTTCGTTCTTTGTGGCCCGATGTCACCTCGATATTCATCGCGTCCTTACTCGTTCTTCACCGTATGCCTTAATATTGGCCATAAAGAGCTTTGTTTAATTATACCTTCAACTGTTATCCCATCCCCGACTATCCCTGATTGCTCGAGCTCGACCCCAATGTCGACCCCGATGTCCTTCACCGATCAGACCTATACCAGGGAAGCAGGCCCTACGATTCGATTATTACCTCATTTTAGCTCGATTTTCATCGTTAGATTCCATATCATTAGCATCAACTGATCTAACAACTAGCTCAGGAATAGATCATGTATTTTAGAATCCCATTTACAAATTTAATTATTGTTACCATCTTCACGGTAAACATGCTCCTATTTGATTGTATTTGTACTTTTTTTTTCATTTTCCAGTTGGTTTTGCATGATTTGTTTCTTGCCTTCCTAGATAATTGGTCTGTAAACTATAATTCTCAATTCTATCGGGCATGTAATAATTAGTAATTAAGTATGTAGTTTGACTCTTCCCGGCGATGGATTTCGTTGATTGGTTTCTTGAGGGAGATGAGTCGAAAGAAAAAAAAATTCATATATGTGAAAATTCAAAAATATGTCTTCTATTTTAGTTTTTTTAGGTAGTGTAACAATTTCCCCTTGGTTTTTGTTTGTGCCGCGGTTTTTTTCTAAGGGTTTTTCTTGAATCGGGTCTAGTTAAATCTTTTTATTTTTTTAGGAATTAAGAATCTTTAGTTAGGAAGCTAAGTTGAAGGATCAATTTCCCTTGATTGAATATGTCTTGAGAGTGGAAAGGGCTAGTTGTGACACCTAGGCTCAATTCTTGACTCTTAAATAAGTGCCCTAAATTGTGTGATTAATATTGTGGTTAACTGCTTTGACTAGAGCATCTTTTTCACGCCCCGAACCTGAGCCTGGACATAACACGGCACTCGGTGCCTGACTATATGTGACCGAGCGAACCAACTGGCTGGCTAAATCAACATATGATATCCTAACATATTGAATACGGAAGATAAACTAACACATACTGATATACTGAATGTCTGGATGATATTAATTAATGTGCGAAAATACTAATACAATTCTGAAACATATATGTAGCCAACATAGCTTAACATGAAAAGCCTGAGACTCAGTCTAACTGTTATTCTAGTCTATGAAGCCTCTAATAAAGTACTGAAAACAGTGACTGTCTGAAAATACTGAAGACTATAAGATAATTATAATTCCCCGAAAGAACTGGGAATCACCAAACAGCTGATACGAGATTCCTAGCACTCTGAATCATTAACCTGTAAATCATTGCATGCATTATGAGATGCAGGCCAGTGCGAAAGGGACGTCAGTACATTCGAAAATCACTGGTATATAAAGAATCTGAAAGAAAGAATTAAAAATGCTAAAACTGAAACTAAGCTTATAACTGAGAATTGATAATTGATAACTGAAACTAAAATGATAACTGATAACCGAACTGATAAGTGGTAAAAGAATTGATAACTTATAAATGAAATGATAAAGGAAGTAAGGATATGAATACTCCCTCTTCTGAATGATGAACAACCTGTTTATTTGAATAAGCTATGGCCTCGAGCCCAATATATATGTGCACAAGCTATGGCCTCAGGCCCAAGTATACGTATACATAACTAAGGCATCAAGCCCAAAATGCATAAAGCATAAACTACGGCCTCAAGCCCAAACATGCATAAAGCATAAACTACGGCCTCAGGACCAAACATGCATAAAGCATAAACTACAGCCTCTGGCCCGAATACAAATGTTCAACATTCAGAAATTGAGAATCAAACTACAATACATGATAGTGAAATACTGAATCACACTGAGTTACATGATACTGAAATATTGGATCACACTGAGTTACATAATACTGGAATACTGAATAGGACTAGACTGAGACATATATTTTTGAACTGATTGTGAACACTGAAACTTCCACTGTTTATGACATACTGAGTAATCTATACTAAGACTTGGGGGCATCAAATCCAAGTCTATATTGAATACGCACTGGGCTCACGACACTCAGAATGAAAGTGGTGAAAGATTTATGAAGCTAGAGAATAGAAGTTATACAACTATTCAAGGAACTAGGCTTAACTATATTTCTGAGGCAATTGGTAACGTCATAAAGGAAACGTAGTGTAGGGAGAATCATTAAAATTCCCAAACATAGAGAGTTAGCCTCACATACCTTAACTTCCTGCTCTTGAGTGTAATACAACATTTTCCAACCCTTTCAACTTTAATCTATATCAATGCAAGTCAAAGAGATTCCATATTAGCAATAATTCTCATGTTTTGGTCACTTAAGCATTTTCTGAAACACTTGGTGTCATAAAGCTTCATAGTCCTTATTAATGGTGTCTCCAATAACCCATTCTTTTGCTCCTAGATAAATTCTAAAGTCTCAAATGGTTATAATCAACATCATTCTTTATCACACATAAGGTAAACAACACCCTTAATCAATAATCAACAATCAACAAGCCAAACCTATAATTGTTCATGCTTTTCGATCAAACCCATCAAATAATATCTCATAACTTATAGTCTACTATTATTAATCCAACGCTATAATAAATTATAGGGTGAATATATTACCTTCTTGACGTTCAATCTTATTGAATTCGAGTTCTAGGGTTCCTTCTCTCAACAATAATTCCCAATCAAATATCTAATGATTTTGAGGGTTTACCCATGTTAATAAGATGTTAGAAAACTGAAATGGACTTAGAATCACCATTAGGAATTACCTTGGCCGGTGGAAGTATCCTTAAGGAGTTAGGTTTTTGAGAGCTTCCCACTCTAGAGCAAGTTTTTATTTTTTGAGGTTGTGGGGGATGAAGTAGGGATTTAAGATGACCCCCCATGAGCACCCCCACGCACCTGGTAGGCTTGACCGCGCACCTGACTGTGCAAATGGCAGTAACACTGCCTTAGGAGCGCGGCCGCGCCCGGGGCGTGTATATCGCATGCTATTATATAAAACGCGCATACCTTTTTGTGCAGAGATCTGTTCGGGATCTATAATATATATTTGGAAAGCTATGTCAAAGGGACATAACTTTTGTTCTTTGAGTTTTCCCAAATTCATTATACATTTTCACTAAACCCTGCTGATAAAAAGACCTTCTACAAACTTAGTCGATTTTGTCAAATCTTATGCACCTCACTTTCCATCTTGATTTTGCAACAACTATTTTACCCGTAATCATCCCGATGGGACTTCACATGTCTGAAATATACCCTTAATACTCCTTTAACTCATTCATACCTAAGCTGAATTTATGGGGTGTTACATTATCTCCTCCTTGGGATCATTCATCCTCGAATGATTGTCCTGACTGTAACTTCTCTAACTCCTAACCTTAAACGGGTCTGGTAGAAACTTGAACTTTCATTAACACTTTTTTGTCCATGCCCCCCTTTTCCTAAAGGCGGAATCGGGTTTACGACATTCGGGAAGCAACTCTATTCCCATTTGGGAATTGGGTTTTTTTGGATTTTGAAGAGTCGCCACCTAATTATTAAGTGCATTAGGACACTAAGAGTTTGAGTTGGAAAACCAGAGTTTGGGTAAGGGCTAAAAATTATCTCGAGGGGAAGGTGTTAGTCACCCCTCAAGATCCACTAGTGTGGTTCCCAGCCATGTTACAATTGTGACTTTACAAGTAAACAATCAAAGCTCAAATAAGGATTTGCATACAACGTTGCAATTAAATTGAAACTTATGAAAGTAAGTAGAAAGAGAGTAGAAAATTGAAAGAATTAAACAATTTTAAAGAGAGCAAACAAAGACAAACAAAGGGAAAGGGGGTCCTAGGTTTATGATTAATATGGATCACTTCAATGCAATACTCAGCAATCACTCCTCAAAAGAGGGGTCGCCCATGATATTAGCGCAATGGTCATCATATCCATATTCTACCCTTCCCACCCCGTAAAGGTCATTTAAACGCATGATTGGGTCAGGAAAGCTTATTGGGTGCCATTACCCATCCCGTCCTATAAGTCCTAGAGGGTATTTAGAACTACTCTTCCTACAAGGTAAGGACTAGGCTGAACCCTTAGGTTTAAAGGAAAAAATACTAGGCGACATACATAACAAGTAGGACTACACATAAAGAGAACATACAAAGGCAAATAAGAGGCTCACAAATCCCTCCACAAGTAAGCATATAGCTAGCACGCCTTTTAACACATTTTAAGGTCTTAAAGACAAGAGTTAAAAAGTAGGAATGACGGAAAGAGTTAAGATCCAGTGAAAGCAGAAGGTTTAATTAAAACTGAGTGGCCCGAAGAATGTTCGATTTTCAGAAGGCAGTAAGTATACATTAGTTTAGGAATTAGTACAAATATAGATAAACTTGTTAAAACACTCTTTGAAAATAAAGTAATGGTATTAAAGATGCAATAACCTGACAAGGCGTAGAATAAGTTAAAAAATGGCATGATGCTGGACAAGCAAAACAACCCAGTGGAAAACAGATGCATGATTCCGAGATTATCTCAAAATGGGAGTGGAGTGTTAATAGAAATAGAATAAACTTTAGAGAGGCAAGCGAGGAACAAAGTTCAGAAGTTTAAAAGAGGCTGAGTAGTCTGAAACTGGTGAAACATGATTAATCGATTTTATTAGGCCTAAAGCTTGCCTAGGCGTCTTTCGTATGGCCTACTTGTCTTAAAGGTGGACATGCATATTAATCCCAATTCTAAAAGGTTTCAGTTAACCAACCTTGCATTACTAGATTAAACATACTGGTGAGGCGTTCAGCAAATTGCAACTCAGAAAAAAATATAAATCCTAAGTAACATGCTGTCTAATGCACGTAAAAGTCCTAAAACATGGTCTCTAAATGCCAGTGAAAATGCAGCAGTAGTTTCAGCGGTTATTTGTTAGTCATTAGCTAGTCGTGATTATGAATTGAGTATGACAACAAGCTGAAAGTAAAGAGTCTAAAACATGATTACTACTATATGAGATGCATGTCCTATACATGATGTCTATTGCACAAATAGGTAAGTAAAGCCCTACAAGCATGTTTTCTACCCATAACTTTAAACTAAGCATGCATAACCCCAACCCATTTCACTATAGCCCCAATCATTCATTTATAAAATTATTACAAACCAAGACAGCTGAATTACATAGTAAAGAATAAAATAAGAAGTTATTCTATAGGGAGCCTTCAACCAGGCCCAATCTTCCAACCTCACTTCTTTCGAGTTTCACAACCATGGTCTGGGTGTGGCAAAGCTCCCTAGGGCCCCATTGGGTCCCTGTCCAATACCAGCACCTAAACATTTACCAAAAATGTTGAACAAGTGCAGTGTGGAATTACCAGCCTTGTGCATCAAAATTCAGTGGGTATTTAGAGATACCCAAAGGAATGCTTAAAAAAAAAGGGGGCAGAACCTATTTTCTAAGAATAGTGAGAGTGTGATAGAGTTTTTAATGAAATTGAGTTGAGAAAAGAAACAATTTAAAAAAAAATGATCCATATAGAATCAGTCATTGAAAGAAAACAATAGAAAAGTGTGATAGCTCTTGTAAGAAGGTGAGTAAGACAATCTCAAACTTGAGTACCACACATAGTACAGGGAAGCAAACACAAATCGGGGACAGGGGACAAAGGAGACAAGTAGTTCACATGTAAGAGCACTGTTTCACATACATAGACATCAGAGAAAAGCATTTCATAACTTAAACAGTCCCAACATATTTCATCCCAAGAGGTTCAGGATTACATGCTGATAATATACTGGGGTTAGGGGGCAGGGAAGATCATGCATTAAACAAATAAGGGAAACAATAGGCATGCTGAATCAAAGGAGAGATAGTCACATCAATAAAATTACATAGAGGCATGCTAGTTGCAGCTAGAACAACAGAACCATAGACAGAAGCATAAAAAAAACAAGAGGAAGTGCAATACACATAAAAACATGTTGTTTGGGAAACTGTAAAACAAATAGAGGACATACCAGTAAAAGAGCAAAAGTAGGATGCAAAGACAACGTAGTAACACTATATTGGCCTTGGCTTTCAGCCGGCTGATAATGAGCAGGAGCAACAGAGCAAAAAAAAGCAAGAGAGATTTTGAAATTATTCAGTGAGGTGTGTGAGTCAAAAGACTGTTGTCTGTTTGCAGAAAGAGAATTGGGGGGGGGGGTATATTTATAGTACTAAATACGAGTAAACAATAAGGTAGCAGTTCTTTAATTAAGGAACTAGTATCAATCACAATCAAATTAGTACATGGACTTCCCTTTAATTAAGGAATCCAAATCAAATGGTAAAATCAGTCATTTAGAAGGAAACAAATCATAAAGTAGGGTATAATCACATAAGGAAACAGAGTAACATATAGTATTCAATAAAGACTAGGTACATGGCATTCTAATTAGGGAAATAGATCAGGCAAATCAATCAACAAATTTTTGTACATATATAGGGCAATATACCACTGTAATACAGGGAAATAATTTTCAAAATAATGAACGATATTGAAGACCTAGGAAATCAGTATTAATTGAGGAAAGTATCAAACAAATTAGGGAGGCAATTCGAAATCAATACCAAATTATAAGGAAAATACACAAAATCACAATTTTTAAGGCAAGTATCACAGTCTTAAGGAGAACTTGTAAGAACCAGTAAATCACCATGTAAACAATCAATAAGACGAATAGTCAAGTTATTAAACGATGCGTAGCCCATATTGAACAATATCAGAGAAACCCTAAGTGGAGAATACAGAAACGTAGGGGATTGAAACACTAGTAGAAAAATTAAAATAAAGAGCACAGGACTCATAGAAGAATCCAAAATAACACACATGCAAGTAAAATCGACAAAAATAATGTGAATATAAACCCTAAGGCTAGGGTTTTATCAGAATAGTGAGGCTTAAGGCAAATGATTTAGAAATCGTACTGAGAATCATAGATTAGTACTTAAAATCAGAAGATAAAGTAATTTTGTAAAGGGCTTCAGAAACCCTAGTTTCGAAAGTGGAACAAAGCATTTAAAAAATTTGAACAATCATAAAGATCGAGTGGAGAGTAGTGTAACATACAAAGGTGTGAGTTAATGAATCGTAAAAACTACAGAGATTTGAGAGGTTGGGTAGAGATTAGGGTTTCGTAAGAAACCAGTGAGAGATAAGAGAAACCTGGCTGTGAAACTCAATAATGGTGTCCACAGCACCATCGGACCAAAACCCATCGGAGAAAGGCCGGAGACAAACCAGACCAAACCTTTAGTGATCATATCGCATGGTGGAGGCTCCCGGGGCCTCAAAGATAGAGGGAATCAACGAGGTAAGGCTTCACGGCGACTGGTGGTCGAAAAGGGTGAGGTTGGAGGTGGCCGGAGAGGTAGTGGGGTTCATCGGAGAAGAAGAGAGAACCAGAAGGCTCTAGAGAGAAGGGAAAGGGAGAGTCGGTATAGATAGAAAGAGAGAGAGACCGTCTCAGAAATGAGGGGTCAGGGGGTAGTTGGGATTTTAATTAAGGAAATTGAATATGGGCCGTTGATCTCATTTGATCAACGGCTCAGATTAAAATAGAGCTGGGCCGGGTCGGTTAATTGATATATGGGTCGAGTATTTTAATAAATTGGGATAGGTAATTTGTGGGTTAAAATTGAAATAGAAATAGGCTGTAATTGTAAATAAAAGAGGCTAAATGTTAAATAGCCAGTTTTTACCTTTTGTTTTAAAAAGAAATAGTAAAAATGATTTTAAAAACAAATTAAAAGCACTGAAATAATTAATAATGTATAAATGTTAGTCTAAAAATACCGGAAAAGGTTATATAATTATAAAATACCGCTAATTGTAAAATAGGCTATAATTGCAATTATATACAATTTTGCTTTAAAATAATCAAATAATTTTATGAAAATATGCAAGAATTACCTTAATTATATTGTGGTATAAATATGAGGATGGAAATAAATTACTCAACAAAATAATAGTTTTGGGGCTTTGTACTGTTAAAACAAATAATAAAATGATTTTACAAAAGCTTTAAAAATTAGGGCAAAAAATGTCAAAATCTTGGACATACTTATATATGTATGCACATGCTATTTTGAGAATATTTTGAGTATATAAAAAATAGATAGGAAAAAATTGGGTATCAACAGCTTCCCCTCTTTACTCGGGAAGGATGAAAGAGTTGTCGGGTAAAGATATGATCAATTTTGACCGAAAGAAACGACTTGAAAAGGTTTTGACCGAGCTCTGGTTCCTGAGCTGTCTACATATCCCTGGTATTACAGGAATCAGGTCATATGTAGTTCAGGATACATCGGCGAAATATGCCAGTAGAATATGCATATGTAATCATATTTGCCAGTTCTATGTCTTGGGATGCCTGCATTCAAAGAAAAATCGTGAGTTTTGTCAAGGAGGAAGGTTAGTTCGTCATCCTGTGGCCCCGCTCGCCTCACTTGATTCTTGATTGGGATAGCATCGTTGAACAAAGCAGTTTGATAGTAACCATGCATGAGTTAAAATATGATGTAAATACGTTGTTAAAAAAATGGTTTTCTTGTAGATGAACCGACGAATGTGACGCGGTTCAAGACATTGCGACCTCCTTTGCTTCGGAAATTTGAGGGTCCTCCTTAAAATTCTGCCCCAGTTTACTGGGCTGGTACTTCTGACGGATGCATGTTGGTGAATGGCTGAAGATCAACTTCAGAATTTTGAGGGTCCTCCTCAAAATTCTGGACCAGTTTCCAATATCGGGGAAAAATGGAAATTTTATTGAATTGTGACCGAACCCGTAAGGCTGCCTACGTATCCCCTCTTAAATGAGAAGCAGGTCAGGTGTAGTTCAAATTACATCACATAGAAATTATAATGATTAAACATAGTAGCGCTTGACTGCATCTGAATTAATTGGCTTTGGCAAGACTTCTCCGTCCATTTCTGCAAGTATGAGGGCTTCTCCTGTTAGAACCTGGTGAACCATGTACGGGCCTTGCCAGTTAGGAGAGAACATTCCTTTGGCTTCATCTTAGTGTGGGAAGATTTTATTCAGCACCAACTGCGCCGGTACATATTGTCTCGGCTTGACTCTTTTCTTGAAGGCTCTGGACATCTTGTTCTGATACAATTGACCATGGAAAACTGCATTCAGTATTTTCCCGTCTATAAGGGCTAACTGCTCCTAACGATTGTTTAACCATTCTACATCTTCAAGTTTCGCTTCCTGTATAATCCTCAAGGAGGGAATTTCTACCTCGGCAGGAATGACTGCTTCTGTATTGTAAACTAGCATATAGGGAGTTGCCCCGGTTGATGTACGAACTGTAGTATGGTATCCCAATAAAGCAAAGGATAGATTTTCGTGCCACTGCTTGTGTTTCTCTATCATTTTTCTTAGTATCATCTTGATGTTCTTATTGGTTGCTTCCATAACTCCATTCATCTAAGGTCTGTAGGCCGTAGAATTTATGTGCTTGATCTTGAACGTCTCACACATTGCTTTCATCAGATCACTGCTGAGATTAGAACCGTTATTAGTGATGATTGACTCTAGGATGAACCGGCAAATAAAACAGTCGCAGACAAAGTCTGCCACAACCTTCTTGGTTACTGCCTTATATGATGCTGCTTCAACCCATTTGGTGAAATAATCAATTGCCACTAGAATGAATTTTTGCCCGTTTGAGACGGCAGCTCGATATGTCCGATGACATCCATTCCCCAAGCGGCGAACGACCATGGTGAGATTGTTGCATTGAGCTCGTTAGGAGGCACCTTTATCATGTATGCATGAATCTGGCAGCGATGTAATTTTTGAACTTACTGTATGCAGTCCGTCTCCATAGTCATCCAGAAATAACCAGCTTGGAGTATTTTCTTGGCTAAGACGAAATCATTCATGTGCGGCACACATGTCCCTGCATGGGCCTCTTCCAATAACCTAGATGCCTCATTTGCTTCGACACGTCTTAGTAATCGCAAATCGGGAGTCCTCCTATACGGGATTCCTCCGCTGTGAAAGAAGTGATTCGATAACTTCCGCAGTGTGCGCCTCTGAGTAGTGTTTGCATGTTTTGGGTATTCTCCTATTTCCAAGTATTTCTTGATGTCATGAAACCATAGTTTTCCATCTTCTTCTTCTTCAAAATGATCACAATAAGTGGGTTGATCATGGATTTTTACCGGGATAGGATCAATGAAGTTCTTATCGGTATGTTGAATCATGGATGATAGAGTGGCCAATACATCAGCGAACTCATTCTGGACTCTGGGGACATGTCGGAATTCTGTCTTTGTAAACCTCTTCCTCAATTCCTGTACATGATGCAAATACGGGAGTATTTTGGAGTGCTTGGTTGCCCATTCTTCTCGGACCTGGTGTATGAGCAAGTAAGAATCCCCGATCACTAGTAATTCCAGAATATTCATGTGAATGGCCAGCTTGATCCCTAAGATGCAGGCTTCATACTCGGCCATGTTGTTGGTGCATGGGAACCTAAGTTTGGCGGACACCGGATAATGCTGACCTATTTCTGACACTAGAACTGCTCCTATACCAACTCCTTTGAAGTTTGATGCTCCATCGAAAAACATCCTCCGGCCATTATAGGATTCTGCAATGTCTTCTCCTATGAACGAGACTTCTTCATCAGGAAAATACGTCTTTAGGGGCTCGTATTCTCCGTCCACGGGATTTTCGGCAAGATGATCTGCCAGTGCTTGTCCTTTAATTTCTTTCTGGGTCACGTAGACAATATCAAACTCACTCAGCAGGATTTTCCATTTGGCTAGCTTGCCCATGGGTATGGGCTTCTGAAAGATGTACTTCAGCGGGTCCATTCTTGATATGAGATAAGTAGTATAGGCACAGAAATAACGCCTCAACTTCTGAGCTACCCAAGTTAGAGCACAATAAATGTGTTCTAGTAGGGAATACCGGGCCTCGTACGGGGTGAACTTCTTGCTGAGATAGTAGATGGCTTTCTCCTTTCTCCCTGTTTCATCAAGTTGTCCCAAAACATAACCGAATGCCCCATCCAATACCGCAAGATAGAGAAATAGCGGTCTACCTGGTTTGGGCGGAACCAGAACTGGCGCTGTTAACAGGTATTTCTTGATTCTGTCGAAAGCTTTCTGACAGTCATCAGTCCATTTAGTAGTGGCATCTTTCTTCAACATCTTAAAGATGGGCTCACAAATAATAGTGGACTGAGCTATGAACCGACTGATGTAGTTGAGCCTTCCTAAGAAACTCATAACCTCCTTCTTGTTCCTCGGTGGTGGCAATTCTTAAATGGCCTTAACCTTTGACAGATCCAGTTCTATTCCTCGTCGGCTTACGATGAACCAAAGCATTTCCGGCAGGAAGCTCGAATGCACATTTGGCAGGATTCAGCTTCAAGTTGTACCTTCTCAACCTATTGAAGAACTTCTTCAGATCTTCCATGTGGTCACTGGCTTTCTCGGATTTGATGATGACATCGTCTACGTACACCTCGATCTCTTTGTGTATCATGTCATGGAAAATAGTAGTCATGGCCCTCATGAAGGTGTCCCCAGCATTCTTTAATCCAAACGGCATCGTCTTGTAACAATACATCCCCCACGGTGTAATGAAAGTTGTTTTCTCCACGTCTTCTTCGTCCATCCTTATCTGATGGTACCCAGCAAAACAATCGACGAATGACTGCCACTCGTGCTTGGCACAATTGTCAATCAGGATGTGTATGTTTGGTAGGGGGAAGTCATCCTTCGGACTGGACCGGTTGAGGTCCCGATAGTCGACACAGACCCTGACCTTCCCGTCCTTCTTTAGCACTGGCACAAAGTTGGCCAACCATGTTGGATATTCCACCACTCTGAGGACCTGGGCTTTGACTTGTTTGGTAACTTTCTCCTTGATTTTCAAACTCATGTCTGGCTTGAACTTTCTGAGTTTCTACTTTACCAACGGACATGTTGGATTTGTTGGCAGTTTGTGAGCTACAATAGATGTACTGAGACCGATCATATCATCATACGACCAGGCGAATATGTCCTCATATTCCTTTAAAAACTCTGTGTACTCTTCCTTTTCTGATGTTGATAGGTGAATATTGATGCACGTCTCTTTGACATTCTCCGAATCCCCTAGGTTGGCAACCTCAGCTTCGTCTAAGTTGGACTTAGTCCTATTCTCAAAGTCCTCAACCTCTTTAATGACCTATTCTGGTATTTCATCCTCTTCCGAGTCTATATCTGTTTGTTGCATTATCTCGTCGGATGTCACGTTCGTCAGTTCATCAAGATAAGTAATAGTAATGTTGTGTAAATAAAGTAAATGATAGAGAAAACAATAAGAGCGAGATTTACAAGAAACTGAAATGCTTTGATAAATTTCAAAATTGTTTTGAACATCGGAGCTCTTTTCAAAATTTAAAGATAATACGGAAAGGAAATCAACTAGAAAAAAGGTAAAAGATAATGTGTAGTGCTTTGTTCAGCCTTGCTACCCCGAAGCTTTCCGGGCCCTGGTGGTTTTGATAGACCAAATATTGAGGCGTGCTCCTCGGTTCACGGCTTTTATGGAAGAGCCTTCCTCCCCTTACTCCTCAAAAATGACATGACCGTCCATATGGTCTTCTTCCAAGAACAAATTCTTCATGGATGCCAATGTTTCCTCTTCTTCTGACCCATACATGATGTCTACTAGCTAGAAAGTTTGCTCCAGGCAAGGTATTGGGTGCTCCAGCTGATAGTGAGGCCCGCGCCAGGGTGGCGACCATTCCTTGAACTCCTTCCAAGTGTACTCGTATCCCAAAACAAAAGTTGTACCATGCTTCTTTAGTTGACAGGCTTACTGATTCCCCGGAGGTTCTTGCCGAGTCCCTTGCCAAGTTCGTATCCATTCAAATTCAGTATACTTTCGATCTTGTTATCCCACCACTTATCCTTGTCCACGGTGTTGACTCCCTCAGTGTGATGGTAGGTTTCTCTTCCTATCTTTCTTCTTTCTCCGATTGCTGGAATGGTTTGGCGACTGTATATGGGATGGCTACTGTCGGCATGAATAATCACCTCTTAGTGGTTCCACTCGAACTTTACTGCCTGGTACAGGGTTGATGCTATAGCTCTAGCAGCATGGATCCAAGGTCGTCCCAATAGTAAGTTGTAATATGCTGGGATGTCCATTACTTGAAAATCGACATCGAACCAAGTCGGTCCCATTTGCAGACATAAACTGATTTCCCCAATAGTGGACCTTTAGGATCCATCGAAAGCTTTAAAATTGATGGCCCCATCTTTGATCTCATACAAGCTCTTGCACAATGTTCTGAGAGTTACCAATGGACAAATATTGAGGCTGGACCCTCCGTGGATCAAAATCCTGGTGATGAAATGATCTTCGCATTGCACAGTGATGTGCAGCGCCTTATTGTGGCTCAACCCTTCAAGTGGCAGCTCATCTTCGTGGAAGGTGATTTTTTGAATCTCCAATACTTGCCCTACCATGTTTGCCATTTATCCTCCAGTTATGTTGTTGGGTACGTATGCCTCACTTAGTATCTTCAACAAGGAATTCTTATGCGCATCGGAGCTTTGTAGAAGAGCTAAGATGGAGATATGTGCCGGTGTTTTATTCAGTTGATCAATGACTGAGTACTCTTTTGCTTGTATCTTCCTCCAAAGATCATCGGGCCCAGTTTCAACAGGCCGTTTAGAGGTCTTCTTGCTTGATTCAGCTAAATACTCTGGAGTATAAACCCTGCCAGTTCGGGTCATACCTTGTGCTGCAATTGCTTCTCCAGATTTGGTTTTCCCTTTATTTCTTGCCTCAGCTGTGTAGTCCCAGGGGACAGTCTTCGTATGGAATGGTGTTATGGCTCACATCGCTACAGGAATGGGCACCCTAGTTTTGGGAGGTAAATCAGCAACTTCAAATGGTGCAGGTTCCTTTGGGGACCCAAACTCAACCTAAATTAGTCCCGGTGCCCTTGCGGGAGATGGTGCTTCAAGTTCGAGTGGTATGGACATGTTTACTTCAGCATCTTCGGAAGGCTGGATCTAGACAACATTCAGGTTAAGTGTGACTATTGGTTTCTTTGGCTTGTCGGCCTCCGTAATCAATCTGATCGACCCTTCGGGGTCCCAATCATCTTCTATCTCTATCATGTGAATGCTCCCGCCTTTGTCGTTAGGCAGAAGGTTGTTGCGAACATTGGGAGCGGGCTCCTTCACCACGATGATCTTGTTGTCAATTAAAACTTGGATTTTGTCCGTCAGAGATCAGCATTCTTCAATGGTATGCCCCTTCATGCCGTAATGGTATGCAATGGTTTTGTTCGGGTTGACCCATTATGAAGGATTTTCTTGAGTTATGGTTGGGATTGGGGCGACGTAACCAGCATCTTTGAGCCTTTCGTATAGCTGGTTGATTGGTTCGGTGATGGTGATGTATTGCTTGGGAGGTCTATGATCGAAGTTAGGGCATGGCTTGGGGATGTTTTGGTGGGTGGGATGCGATCGATAGTGAGAAGGCTGGGCATTATAGGCTTGGTAAACGGGTGCAGGTTGGGAATATCTTGGTGAGGTAGGTTGAGATGTTAGTGGTGGAATTTAGTAAGAGGGCGGAGGTGCTTGGTAATTAGGTTGATATGTGTGAGGAAGTACCGGATAAGCTTGGTAGTTTACTGGGGATTTGGTTCTCTGTGCAACCATCACAGCACTCACATCCTTTTTCTTGTATGTGCCACCATACTGTAGGGCTTTGTTGGTAGCCTGCAATGCTTCAAAGTTGGTGACCATACCACTTTTAATTCCTTCTTCGATTCTCTCCCCTAACTTGATGATGTCAGAAAATTTCTGGCCCTCGATCAGCATCAGCCTCTAAATAATATTGGGGGTCTTGAGCCCGAACGAAAAACCTATTCATATGTTCTTCTTCCAAGGCTGGCCTGACCTTGGCAGCCTACGATCTCCAGCGAGTAGCATAATCGCGAAAAGTTTCTGTAGGTTTCTTCTTCAAATTTTAGATGTAGAATACATCTGGTGCATTCTCGGTATTGAATTTGAACCAGTCTATGAAATCGGATGCCATACCGACTCAGTTTATCCACTTATTGGGGTCTTGGCTAATGTACCAAGATAGCGTATCACCTTTCAAACTTCTCATGAAGAGCTTCATGCAAATCTTTTTATCTCTCCCGACTCCAGCTAGCTTATCGCAGTATGTCCTCAAATGGACTCTGAGATCTCCTGTGTCATCAAATATTTCGAACATGGGAGGTTTGTACCCCTCCGGGAGTTCAACATCTGGATGGATGCAAAGGTCCTCGTAATTCAACCCCTCAATACCTTTGTTTCCTTCAACACCCTGGACTCGGCTGGTAAGTTTCTTGAGTTCTGCAGCCAGATTCTTGATGAGAGAGTCTTTGTCATCAGACTCAGGCATGTTTGAAATAGGTTGAGTGTATTGCGGCATGATCTCCACGTAAATGGGATTGTTGTGATGGTAGGAATGGTCATTTGGTGTTTCAGGAGTAAGGAGCGAGTAATTGTTGGAAGTGTGACAGGCATTGCAACTTTGATGGGGAGCGGGTTGTTTTTGTGGTTTCGGGAGATTCTGTGAAGGTATAGGTTTTTGAGCATTGGGAAAGTTGACTTCTGGGGTAGTGAGGGAGAATGAAAAACTTGCCAAGTTCCGAACTTGGTCCAGTTCTTCTTGAAATCTCAGTAACTTCTGTTCGAGTTGGGCGGCACTTTCTTTGGATACCTAAACACCCTGAGGAACTTGTACCCTTTCAACCAATTTCTCCTTCCTGACGTTGCTCAAGTCTTCCATTTTTGCCTTGTTCTTGTTTCCGATATGACTCCGAGGAGGAGGAGGTGGAGGGCCCTTGGATCTAGTGGAGTAGGACGATGCCAGAGTGCACGAACTAACCTTTTGGGGAGGGGAATAAAACAAAAATAAAACAAAAGGTAATATGTTAGTGCGGATTATGAGAAAATGCTGCAATATTTAAACAGATAGTGCAAGAATATAAATCATGTCCTAAATTGGGTGCCTACTTGTGCCCGAGGTAGGCCTAGCGACAAGTTGATTTGGAGAACTTATAATGCCAAATGCCTCATTTTATTGATAAAAATAAAATGAATCCCAAAATGACACTAAAATTGCATAAAGTAAAAATGCCACTAATGGCCGTTGGCCTTATTACATTTAAAAGCGAAAAGATCCCTAACTACTTGGTCCCAGAAGGACCTTCCCGAGACTCGGCATCTTTTTCTCCATCGAACAGCTTCACCAGCTCACACAGTCCCAGCGACAGATAAGCCCTAGCCAAATGTCCTCCTTCATTCCCCTCAGCGTTTTGGCAACTCTCGATCCTCTGGATGAATTTACTTTCCAACTCTACCAAACCTCGTTCCAAATACCCTAGTCGCTTGTTGGCGCAGACAGCCATATCTTTCCATTCCTCGATAAACTTATAATTTGCTTCTTGAATTTCCTGATGTTCACTCTCGCAATCCCTGATTCTTTTGCGCAGTTGGTTGTCGTTAACCTGAATTTCAGCCCTCTCATCGATGACCCTGTGACCTAAAACAGACCTGGGTTGTTCTAACCCAGCATGATCTTCCTCTAACCAAGCTGGAGAGTATTGGGTGTAACCGGCGTGGTATCTGTCAAGCTCTATGGAATCCTTTTCCAGGATGACTTTGTTATTCCACATGTGTTGAGCTTGACATTTGTACGGTCTATCGTCGTCTTGGAAATAGGCCCTGAAATGACTCTTCTTTTCGACCTATGGTATGACTTGCTTTCTCCCTTCCTGCCTCATGACTCGGAGATGAACATAGGGATAAGTTCCCCTTAGACCAATGAGTGTGAGGAATGGAGCATCCCGAGAGCGGATAAAAAAAGTCTCCAGGGAGGAACCATTCGAACATCCACTGCACCTTGTCTTCTTTCAGATTTTAAAACAACTCTACCCATCCTATAGCGTCTCCCGGCTGAGCGAACATGTTAGGCAGGTAGTTCCTGCACTTGGGATGGTGGAAGGCTATATGGTCATTCCATGGCCTTTACGGAAGCTCTTGACGGTATTGACCCTTTTAGAGATGTTCTACAAGCCAGAGTTGGAGTAATAAGTTGCAACCCTCAAAGTGAATGGCCCCTCATTGACAGTTCTCCAAGGCTAGGTAGATCTCAGCCACAATCATGGGCACTATGCTGAATGGCTGCCCTCCAATCCCTTCCATTAACGTTTTGGTGACCATGGCTAGTCTGGAATGGATCCTAGCCTTCTTTATAGGAAACACTATCATTCCCGAAAAGCAGAACATAAAGATGAAAGCCCTCCTGTAGATGTGCCCCAATGATGTGAGGGCGAATTCATCTGGGTAGGTGCGGTAGGACTTGCTATGGCCATACCTCTCGTACAGGTAGTCGAAAGAAATGTAAGAATCCTACAAACAAGTCAACTCCAGGTTTTTGTTTAGTCTCATCATCTTGAGGAATCCCCTACCCTTGCGATTTTCTGGCATAAGCAAACCCGGAGTCTCCCAAGGAATACCTGCTAACCCTCCTATTTCTTCGAGCAAAGGTGTCATTTCAAGATCCCCAAAATGAAACACTAATCTATCACTGTCCCAGAATAAGGTCGCAGCCTCTATGATTTTGTTGTCATGCTGGACTTCCAAAAGAGAGGATAAATTCCCAAAATATTTACGGACGAGAGTCCGGTCACTGGAATGAAGGTCTTCCCACCATCTTAACAACCTTGGGTGAATGTTGGATATCATGCCAAATCTAGGGATTTCATGCCTCATTTTCTGCAAAACAAAGTGTTAGTTCCTTACCCCCACCAGACTTGACTATTTAAATTAATAATTAGCATAATGGCATTTAGTTCTCCAAATGAATGCACAGAACATGGTGTTGTCTATTTGGGTTCCAAGGAAACCCAGTGGACTTTGGATAAGGCTATCTTAAAGAGTCATTATGTGGACAGCATAACTAACTCGACTAGGTTTGACAGTGATGCATGAACAATTAACTAGAATAAGGTTTCTCTGGGGTATTTGTCGACGCCCCTTTTTTCTAAGGCGAAATCGGGTATACAATATTTGGGAGGACAACTCTATTCCCTTTCGAGAATTGGGTTTTTGGAGTTGAAGAGTCGCCACCTAATGATTATAGTGCATTAGGACACTTTTAAGAAGGGCTTGAAATGAAGAAACCAGAGTTTGGGTAAGGGCTAGAAATTATCTCGAGGGGAAGGTGTTAGGCACCCCTCAAGATCCACTAGTGTAGTTCCTGGCCATGCTACAATTGTGACTTTGAATAACAAGTAAGCAAATAGAAGTCTCAAGTAGAGGGTGTTTTCACATAATATTACAAGCAAATTGAGAGTTTGAAAACAGTAAGGGAAGCAAATATTTTAGAGAGATAGTTTAAACAACTTTTGAGAAAGATAAATAAGTAAAGGGGAAAAGGGGTCCTAGGTTTGCAAAGAATATGGATCACATCAATGCAATACTCGGAAAACACTCCTCAGAAGAGGGGTCACACGTGATATTAGCGCACCGGTCATCATGTCCATATTCTACCCTCCCCACCCCGTTAAGGTATTAAATCGCGAGATAGTATTGTTGCTTATTGCATGCTAGTACCCGTCCCAATCCTATCAGTCCCGGAGGCATTTGGGACTTCTAGTCCCATCAAGGGAAGGAATTTTTGGGCTTTTTCAAGAGTTTAGAAAGGTAAAAATTCCAATTCGTCAAACAAAACACATAGGACAGTTATGGGGTACACATAACAATTAAAGGCTCAAATAAGCCTCCTCAAAATCACAAAAAATGTAGTTTAGCATGCCTTACATATATTGATTAAGTCTAAATTAAAATTAAACATTAAGTGGACTGGTTCAACACATATTTTTTAGACAAGAAATCCGCATTAGGTTCGCCTGGCTGCAATTATTGAAGACTGATGCATTTACAGCTTTTACCCTAAGGCTTTTCTAGGTGAAACTTATAGGCATGATGTCTACTGGTTTCAGAAAAGAAGTAAATAGGTTACAGAAGGGTTGCCAGTTTTAATAGAGTAATACAAGTTCTGCAATTGATAACACTTTATTATTGACAGATTAACTTAAAACGAGTGAGGCAATTCAGAATTGATTGATAGTTCATATAGGCATGTTTTATAGCATTGTTAATTTTACACATTTTTTACACGCGTAGCAATAATGTAGAAATCGTACGAGCATGTTATCTAGAATGCAATTGATTATTGTTTAAGCCTAAAAAATCATTTGCCTAATGATAGATACATATACAGTATTCAGAAACCCTATGGACATGCTTTCTATATGATAGGCAAAAATGCAAAATCCTATAGACATGTTTTCTATGTGAGATGCAGAAATGCAGAGAACTATTGACCTATGTACGAAATGCAGAACTTAAAGTAGGATTTCTATATGAAAGTACAGAACCTAAACAGGATTTCTATATGAAGAACGTAGAAATGCAGAACATAAAACAGGATTTCAATATGAAAGTGCAGAACCTAAAACAGGATTTCTAGATGCAGAAATGTAGAACTTGACATGATTTGGAGAAGTAAATACCTAATGAGCATGATATCTACCCTTATGCATACAGTAAGTAACCCTCCTTTTTCTTTACTAAACCCCATAAGTTATTACAAATTATTACAGACCAAATGAATAAGACAGAAAATAAAATTACATCAGAAATTCAAGCTGCATCCAAGGAACCTAATTCAGACTCAATATCTAATAATATGATATGAATCAACTTCCGGGATCAGTTTCCAAATCCTTTCTCTTATTTGGGATGTGTCAGAGTTCCAAGGAACTTCAAGAGTTCCAGGCAGTGCTTACACCCGAAATATCATTCCAGAACAGATTATGGTGCAGTGTGGAAGGGCCAGCTCTCAAATGTCCAAGTTCGGAGGGAACTCGAGGTTCCCAAAGCAAGGCTCATAAGAGGGGGGCAGAACTTAGAGACTAGGAGTAAGTGTAAGTGCAATGAAAGGGAATAAGGGGGAGCCAGGGCAGGCTGGTGGTCATGCCCAGCAACTGGACTGCTGGTACACCCCTGCCCAGCCTGGTAGCCAAACACAGCAGAGTCAGGACCTATTGAAGGTCAAGCCGTAGCCTGGTCAATAATTAGGATATTGTCAGGCCAAGGCTTTAACTCAGTACATAGAAAGGGAATTGGGATGGGAAATTGAAAAGCTTAGCACCCAAAGGGTCCAGTTTTAATCCATGACAACAACTTTGTATGTTGCCATGTCTTAAATTACAGCCCAAGCACATAAAAAGGGATGGGGATAGTGATTCATTACAGCAACAGATAGCAATGCACAAGTAGTTACTTTAAAATTGAATTCTACAGAGCAGTAAAGTAGGCATGGGCGTAAAAGCATGTAAATAACACATTGGATTTGATGCTATAATCAAAAGTAGGACATACAAGTTCAAAGAAGCAAGTAGGGAGAAAAGTAAACTTATGGAAGCCAAAGAGCAATCAAGAAGCAAAGCTTAGGTTTTTAGAAGAGAATTGTGATTTCTATATGCTTAAGAGTCGTGTCTGTGTTAATGAAAGAGCAAGGTATTTATAATTGAAAACAGGTGTAGAAAATAAGGCAAAAATCAGAGTTTAGAGGTAATTAAGGAACTATGCACCAATTAAAACCAATCAACATATGGACTTCATTTAATTAAGGAGTTCAAATTTGAACGGTAAAGAGCAGAAGTTATTTAAGGAAGGAGATCAAGTAAATATATTGTGCATAATAGACAAATAAGAGCAAATACATAGAAGACATTTAAGGTAAACAGTTTAGTGGTACTTGATTTGTGAAAACAAGGAAAGGGAATCAGTAAAAACAACCGGTAAAAGAACCAAATCGAAAATCCAGTCGAGTCAGAAAAGAGGTAATGGAAAGTTTT
Source organism: Nicotiana glauca (assembly GCA_026770625.1). Classification (NCBI taxonomy): domain Eukaryota; kingdom Viridiplantae; phylum Streptophyta; class Magnoliopsida; order Solanales; family Solanaceae; genus Nicotiana; species Nicotiana glauca. Next base: position 92,253 of record MU774249.1, read on the forward strand.
AACTTAGGGGAAAATCAATAACAATCAAATAAGAAACATTAAATGGATTCAAAATCAATTAACAGCTGGCGAAACCTTTGAAAGAGAAGTTCTTATACATAAAACACATAGACATGTCAAGCAAGAAGAGGTCATGCTTAAGACTAGAAATAAAAGTTTCAAAGTCACAAACGCAGGAAAAGTTCAAATTCAACTCATAAACTCGGAATGAGTCTGAGGGTTCAAAGTTTCAAAGTATAACCCTTGTCAAAACATGAAACCAGATTTGCCAAAGAAACCCCAAATCCTAGGTTTTTTTAAATTCGAATTTGATACAGAGACAAGAAGGCATGTTATTGAGATAGACTTAGAAACATCTTCGGAGTCTCATGAGAAGCATACAAGCACAATGGAAAGTTCAAGGCAAATTGATCATAGAAACTAGTATAGGAATTTAGTTTTCAAGAAAAGCTTGGGATTTAAACGAGTTCAGGTAGTGTAAACTTAAAGAAACAGTCAATGGAACATACCTAGAAAGAATCCAGGCAAAGTCCGGTAAAGGCAAACAAAGGACTAAAACTCAGTAGGAAAACACAGTAAAGAAACACATAAGATAGGCATGTAAGAGCATTATATTGAAACCAGTTGAACACAGAACGGAGCACAATAGAAAACTTCATAATACAGCAAATATAAGAACATAAAAAGAAAACATGCGAGTCAGAAAGACCAAATAAGAACATAGCAGGGATCGATTCACACCAAGAAAAAGAGAAGAAGAAGAAGAGTCATAAACACTTTAAGATCCTTCCAGAAACCCTAATCGAAAAGAAGTGATTTTTTAGAGAAAATCGGAGAAAATGTTTAAGAAACTTAAGAAACAGTGCAAACATGTAACAAATATAAAAATAATCGGGAAGGACCTCGATAGTTAGGGTTTCGGATGAACCCTAGAGATGAGAAAGGCTTCAAAAATATCCGTTCTATGTCGGATAATGTGATAATCAGGCTCAAAAGACAAAGAGCCACCGGAGCAAGGCCAGAGATGGACGAGATCTTTGAATAGGTGAATGTATGGGTGAAGCCCCTCGAGATCTGGCCTTGATCCTTCGTACAACAGGTATGCAGGAGCCATAGGAGGTAGGTACAGGTCTTTTAATGGCTTTGGAAGCCATGGATTCAGGCGGTTTTAGGTGGCAATCGTAGGGAGGTGGCTAGAGTTAGGTTTAGATCTCAGAGAGAATCAGAGAGGAAAGGGATTTTAGGGCGGCGTGTTGGTGAGAAATGACTTAGGTTAGTGGGTCGTTTGGGTTTAATTATTGAAGGGTAAAAGGTGGTCATTGATCAAAATGATCAACGGCCTGGATTGAATGGGTAGGTAAGGGATCCCTGCGGGTTGTCTTTAAAGGGTCGTGGGCCAGGGTTTAATCTAGAATTGGGTTGGGAATTGGGGTTAAATTGGGCTGTAATGTGGCTATGATTGAAATGTAAATGAGCTATAATTTAAATAACCAAATTTTCCTTTTTAAATTTAATAAAAAATAGTGGAAATGATTTTAAAAGAAAATTAAAAGCATTGAATTCATTAATAATATCGAAATATTAATTTAAAATTACTGAAACTAATTTTTTAACTATAAAATACTATTAATCGTATAATAGGCTATAATTGTAATTAATGCAATTTATCTTTAAAAATACCGGATAAATTCGTAAATATATGCAAAAATTACCTTAATTATAATTTGGTGTAAATATGAGAATAAAATGAATTATTCACAAAATGATAAATTTTGGGAATAATTATTGAATTTTGTAGTATTAAAATAGACAATAGATTATTTTAAAAAATCTTTAAAAAATTTGGAAAAATACCAAAATACTTGGGTATGCTCATATATGCATATATATATATATATATATATATATATATATATATATATATATATATATATATATAATTATTTTGAAAGTATTTTAAGTATAAAAATATCTAGGAAAAAATTGGGTATCAACAGCTGCCCCTCTTTACCCGGGAAGGATGAAAGAGTTGTCGGGTAAAGATAGGATGACCAATTTTGACCGAAAGAGGCGATTTGAAAAGAATTTTGACCGGGCTCTAGTTTCTGAGCTGCCTACATATCCCCGGTCTTACAGGAATCAGGCCATATGTAGTTCAGGATCAATCAGCGAAATATGCCAATAGATTTATTAGAAGGAACGAATGTGATGCCTAAGTTGAGAATGATAGTGGATGTTTGATATGTTGCGAGAACCGAAACGGGATCACTCCTACTGAGACGGATGTTGCTAGACAGGGTACCTGCGAATGATCAATACAAACATATATTGCGCGTAAATTTAAACGTGATACAAGTTCCCATTGGACCATGAATATTGTCTTTGGACGGTTAGGATGACGTCCTTAGACCATGACGTCCTGGGCTATGAAGTGTATAATGAAATATTCGCAGGCTATGAGATGATTTTCTCGGGCTATGAAGATGGTGCCTTCGAACCATCATTCCTTTGAATTATTATATGTGAAAGATAAAAGCGGGGTCCTCAGGCCATGACATGGCGTTCTTAGGCTTTGAAAATGGTGCCTCCGAACAATGACGCCTTTGGACAGTTTGGCGATCTTTCAGCCCATGAAATGTAGGATTTGGCGATATTTCAGCCGATGAGAATCATAAATAAAGTGGCGATATTTCAGCCGATGAAACGCATAAATAAAGTGGCGATATTTCTGCCTTATGCAATGCAAGGAAATGCAGATGGAGAGAATGCTTAGTATCAGAAGGTAGAAAAGGTAGCCTTATGCAATGCAATGAAATGCAGGATGGAGATAGTGCTTAGTCTCGGAAGGCAGAAAGGTAGCTTTATGCAATGCAAGGAAATGCAGATGGATAGAATGCTTAGTGTCGGAAGGCAGAAAGGTAACCTTATGCAATGCAAAGAAATGCAGATGGAGACAATGCTTAGTCTCGGAAGGCAGAAAGGTAGCCTTATACAATGCAAGGAAATACAAATGAAGACAATGCTTAGTCTCGGAGGGCAGAAAGGTATCCTTATACAAAATGCGGATGGAGACAGTGCTTAGTCTCGAACGGCAGAAAGGTATCCTTATGCAAGAAATGCAGATGAAGACAGAGCTTAGTCTCGGAAGGCAGAAAGGTAGCCTTATGCAATGCAGGAAAATGCAAGTGGAGACAGTGCTTAGTCTCGAAAGGCAGAAAGGTAGCCTTATGCAATGCAAGGAAATGCAAGTGGAGACAGTGCTTAGTCTCGGAAGGCAGAAAGGTAGCCTTATGCAATGCAAGAAAATGCAGATAAATGTGAGTAGTAACGAAAGCTCTTAGCTGATGGATGATAACCGGTAGTTGATTGCGTCATTGTGGCTGCTGGGGATGTCATGTACGGATAGCACTTGTAAGTAAGCAGTGATTCTGAGAGTTGTATTCCTGAAAAGTATGAATATGTAATCGTATCTTGTGATTTTATGTCTTGGGATCCCTATTTTGCTCCAGAATTTTGAGGGTCCTCCTAAAAATGTGCCCCAGTTTACTGGGTTGCTGCTTCTGACGGCCAATTGCATCATTGTGGCTGTTGGGGATGTTGTGTACGGATAACAATTGTATATAGGTGACGATTCTGAGAAGCTGCGCTCTTGATAAAGTATGAGTGCATAAATATATCTAATAACCTTGCGAATTGAGTTCCTGAATCCAAAGAAAAATCGTGAGTTTTGTAAAGGGGAAAATGTTAGTTCATCCTCCTGTGGACTTCGCTCGTCCTGCTTGACATTGCGTATCATTTGGGGTAGCGTTGCTAAACACAGCAATTCAATAATAGTCATGCATGATTTAGTAAAATAATGTAACCTAAATACATAATTGAAAATTGATTTCCTTTTTAGATGAACCGATGAATGCGACGCGGTTCAAGACATTGTAACCTCTTTTGCTCCGGAATTTTGAGGGTCCTCCTCAAAATTCTGCCCTAGTTTAACGGGCTAGTGCTTCTGACGGTTGCGTGCGATGAATCGTTGAAAATCAACTTCGGAATTTTGAGGGCCCTCCTCAAAATTCTGCCCCAGTTTCCAATAGCGGGGGGAAAATGAAAATTTTATTAAATTGCTACCGAACCTATAGGATGCCTACGTATCCCCTCTTAAACGGGAATCAGGTCAGGTGTAGTTCATAGTACATCATAAAGAAATCATAAATGATTACACATAGTATCATTTTACTGCGTCTGAATTGATTGGCTTCGGCCAGATTTCTCCGCCCATTTCTGCAAGTATGAGGGCTCCTCCTGTCAGAACCCGGTGGACCATATACGGACCTTGCCAGTTGGGAGAGAATTTCCCCTCGACTTCATCTTGACGCGAAAATATTTTCTTCAGCACCAGCTGTCCTGGTGTAAACTTCCTCGGCTTGACTCTTTTGTTGAAAGCTCTGGACATTCTGTTCTGATACAATTGACCATGGCAGACTGCATTCATTCTCTTCCCATCTATAAGATCCAACTTCTCGTAACGACTCTTTACCTATTATGCATCATCTAACTTCGCTTCTTGCATGACTCTTAAGGAGGGAATTTCTACCTCAGGGGCAATGACCGCTTCTGTACCATAAACTAGCATATAGGGAGTTGCCCCGATCCATGTGCGGACTGTGGTGTGGTATCCCAATAAGGCGAATGATAACTTCTCATACCACTGCTTGTGCTTTTCTATCATCTTCCTTTGTATCTTCTTGATATTTTTGTTAGCCGCTTCTACGAATCCATTCATCTGAGGCCTGTAGGCTGTAGAATTCTTGTGTTTGATCTTGAATGCTTCACACATTGCCTTCATCAGATCACTGTTGAGATTGGACCCATTGTTGGTAATGATCGACTCTGGGATGCCGAACTGACAAACAATACGGTCGCAGAAAAAGTCTTCCACAACCTTCTTAGTTACTGCCCTATATGATGCTGCTTCAACCCATTTGGTGAAATAATCAATTGCCACTAGAATGAACATGTGCCCATTTGATGTGGTAGGTTTGATTGGTCCAATAACATCCATTCCCCAAGCGACGAATGGCCATGGCGAGGTTGTTGAAGTAAGCTCATTTGGAGGTACTTTTATCATATCCGCATGTATCTTACAACGATGGCATTTGCAAACATTCTGGATGTAGTCCGTTTGCATAGTTATCCAAAATAAACTGCCTGGAGTATCTTCTTTGCTAAGACAAAACCAATCATATGTGGACCACAGGTTCCTGCATGAACCTCTTCTAATAACTTGGATGCTTTATTTGCTTCGACACACCTTAGTAACCCCAAATCGGGGTCCTCATGTACAAGATTCCTCCACTGTGAAAGAAGTTGTTAGACAACCGCCGAAAGGTGCGCTTCTGAGTAGCGTTGGCAAGTTCTGGATATTCTCCTATTGTCAAAGATTCCTTGATGTCATGGAACCATGGTTTCCCATCTGCTTCTTCCTCAAAATGAGCATGATAAACTGGCTGATCATACATCTTTACCGGAATGGGATCAATAAAATTCTTATTCGGATGTTGGATCATGGACGATAGAGTAGCTAGTGCATCTGCGAATTCATTCTGGACTATGGGGACATGCTGAGACTCTATCTTTGTGAATATCTTCCTCAACTCCTGTATGTGATGCAGATAAGGAAGTATCTTAGAATTCATGGTTGCCCATTCTTCTCGAACTTGGTGTATGAGCAAATCTGAGTCTCCTATTACTAGCAATTCCTGAATGTTCATGTCAATGGCCACCTTGAGCCCCAAGATGCAGGCTTCATATTCGGCCATATTATTGGTGCATGGGAACCTGAGCTTGGTGGATACCAGGTAATGTTGGCCGGTTTCAGATACTAGGACTACTCCTATGCCAACTCCTTTGAAATTTGCGGCTCTGTCAAAAAACATTCTCCAACCCTCATAGGATTCTACAATATCTTCCCCTATGAAGGATATCTCTTCATCAGGAAAATACGTATTTAAAGGCTCGTATTCTCCATCCACAGGATTCTCGGCGAGATGATCTGCCAAGGCTTGTCCTTTGATTACCTTCTGAGTCACGTAAACAATGTCGAATTCACTTAGCAAGATTTTCCACTTGGCGAGCTTGCCAGTGGGAATGGACTTCTGGAATATATACTTCAACGGGTCCATTCTTGATATGAGATAAGTGGTATAGGCAAGAAACTAATGCCTCAACTTCTGAGCTACCCAAGTTAGAGCACAATAGGTGTGCTCTAGTAGAGAATATCGGGCCTCGTACGGGGTGAACTTCTTGCTGAGATAGTAGATGGCTTGCTCTTTTCTCCCCGTTTCGTCATGTTGTCCCAAAACACAACCGAATGCTCCATCCAATACTGCAAGGTAAAGTAATAGAGGCCTTCCGGGTTCGGGCAGAACTAGAACTGGTGGCATTGATAGATATTCCTTGATTCTGTCGAAGGCTTTCTGATAGTTCATCAGTCCATTTGGTGGCAGCGTCTTTCTTTAACATTTTAAAGATGGGTTCGCAGACGACAATGGACTGAGCTATGAATCGGCTGATATAGTTGAGTCTCCCCAGGAAACTCATCACGTCCTTCTTGTTTTTTAGCGGCGGCAATTATTGAATGGCTTTAACCTTTGATGGATCCAATTCTACTCCTGGACGACTCACTATGGAACCCAGTGATTTTTTGGCAGGAACCCCGAATGCGCATTTGGCGGGATTCAGTTTCAGATTGCATCTCCTCAGTCTGTTGAAGAACTTCCTAAGATCTTCCATATGATCAGTGGCTTTCTTGGATTTGATGATTACATCATCTATATATACCTCAATCTCCTTGTGGATCATGTCATGAAAGATAGTAGTCATGGCCCTCATGTAGGTGGCACCAGCATTATTTAACCCAAATGGCATCATTTTGTAACAATACACCCCCCACGGCGTAATGAAAACTGTTTTCTCTGCATCTTCCTCATCTATCCATATCTGGTGATACCCATCTACACAATCAACAAAATATTATAACTCATACTTGGCGCAATTGTCAATAAGAATGTGTATGTTCGGCAAGGGGATGTCGTCTTTGGGACTGACCCGGTTGAGATCCCGGTAGTCGACATAGAATCTAACTTTCCCATCTTTCTTTGGTACTGGCACGATGTTGGCTAACCATGTTGGATATTCCACTACCCCGAGGACCTTGGCTTTGACTTGCTTGGTGACTTCTTCCTTGATTTTCAAAATCATGTCAGGCTTGAACTTTCTGAGCTTCTGCTTTACCGGTGGACATGTTGGATCTGTTGGCAGTTTGTGAGCTACAATGGATGTACTGAGACAAGTCATATCATTATACGAACAGGCGAATATGTCCTTATATTCCTTTAGAAACTCCGTGTACTCTTTCTTTTCTGATGGTGACAGGTGAACACCGATGCGCGTTTCTTTGACATTCTCTGTATCCCCCAAGTTAACGATCTCAGTTTCATCCAAGTTAGTCTTAGGACTATTTTCAAAATCCTCAACTTCTTTAACGAGCTCTTCAGGTATATCATCCTCTTCTGAGTCTATGTCCGTTTGTTGTGTCATCTCATTGTAATTCACAATCGTCAGTTCATCATCAAGATAAGTAATAGTAATACTGTAAATAAAGCAAATGATAGAGAAAAGAAAATATAATAAGAGCGAGATATATAAGAAAATTGAAATGCTTTGATTAAAACTTCATAACTGTTTGGGAACATCGGAGCTCTTTTTTAAAATTAAAGAAAATACGGAAAGTACATCAGCTAGTAAAAAGTAAAACGTGATGCATGGTGCTTTGTTTAGCCTTGCTAACCCGAAGCTTTCCAGGCCCTGGTGGTCTGATGGACCAATTGCTGAGGCATTCTCCTCGGTTCACAGCTTGTATAGAAGGGCCTTCCTCCCCTTCCTCCTCGAAAATAACACAACAGTCCATATCATCGTCCTCCAGAAACAGATTCTTCATTGCTGCCAATGCTTCATCTTCTTCTGACCCATATATAGTATCTGCCAGTTGGAAAGTCTGCTCTAGACGAGCTATAGGATGCTCCAGCGGGTAGTAGGGATTGCGCCATTGTGGCGACCAGTGGTTGAACTCCTCCAAAGTGTATTCGTACCCCAAACTAAAAGTGGTACCATGTTTCTTCAGCTTGATGGATTTGGCAATTCCTTGGAGATTTTTGCCAAGTCCTTTTCCAGGCTCATATCTGCACCAATTCAGGATACTCTCAATTTTGTTATCCCACCATTTATCTTTGTCCACAGCGTTGAACCGCTCGATATGATGGTAGGTTTCTCTGCCTATTCTCCATCTTTCTCCAATCATTGGGATGGTCTGGCGACTGTATATGGGGTTGCTACCATTGCCATGAATAATCACCTTTTGATGATTCCATTCGAACTTCACTACCTGGTGCAGGGTTGATGATACAGCTCCAGCAGCATGGATCCATGGTCGTCCCAACAGCAAGTTGTAGGATACTGGGACGTTTATTACTTGAAAGTCAATGTCGAACAAAGTTGGTCCCATCTGTAGGCATAAACTGATCCCACAATAGTGGACCTTTGGGACCCATCGTAGGCTTTGACATTGATGGCCCCATCTTTGATCTCGTGCAGGCTCTTTCCCAATGTTCTGCGAGTTATCAATGGACATATGTTGAGGCTGGATCCTCTGTCGATCAGGACTCTAGTGATGAAATAATCCTCACACTACACAGTGATGTGCAGTGCCTTGTTGTGACTCAGCCCTTCTGGTGGCAGCTCATCTTCGTGGAAGGTGATTTTGTGGCTCTCCAGTACTTGCCCTACCATGTTTTCCATTTCTCCTCCAGTTATGTTGCTTGGCACATATGCCTCACTCAATATTTTCATCAAGGCATTCTTGTGTGTGTCGGAGCTCTGCAGAAGAGCTAGGATGGAAATCTGTGCTGCTGTTTTATTTAGTTGTTCAATGATCGAGTACTCCTTTGCTTGTATCTTCCTCCAAAGATCATCAGGCCCAGTTTGAACGGGCCGTCCAGAGGCTTGCTTACTGGACTCAGCTAGGTGTTCGGGAGTGTTAGACTCTGCATGTTCTGGTCATACCCTGCGCAATAATTGCTTCTCCAGTTTTGGTTTTCCCTTTCCTCCTGGCTTTAGCTGTGTAATCCCATGGTATGGCGTTTGAGTGGAACGGTATTATGTCTTACATTGCTACCGGGATAGGCACCCTTGGGGGTAATACAACAACTTCAAAAGGTACAGGTGTTTTCGGAGCTCCAAACTCAACCTCAATTGGTCCGGGTGCCTTTGTAGAGGAAGGTACTTCAAACTCGAGTGGTACTGACATGTTTACTTCACCACCCCCGGAGGGTTGGTTTTGGACAACAATCGGGTTAAGTGTGACTGTTGGCTTCTTTGGCTCATCATCCTCAGAAATCAATCCTATCGACCCCTTGGGGTCCCAATCATCTTCTATCTCGATCATGTTAATGCCTCCACCCTTGTGGTCAGGCAGAGGGTTGTTGCGAACATTAGAGCTGGCTCCTTTGCTAGGATGATCTTATTATCGATCAGGGTTTGAATCTTGTCTTTCAATGAGCAGCACTCGTCAATTTTATGTCCTTTCATGCCGGAATGGTACGCACAGGTCTTGTTTGGGTTTACCCATCGGGAAGGATTTTCTGGAGTTCTGGAAGGGATAGAGGTGACGTAACCAGCAACTTTAAGTCTTTCATATAGCTGGTCAATTGGTTTGGCGATGGCTGTATATTGTCTGGGAGGTCTGCGGTCAAAATTTGGTCTAGGTCTAAGGAAATTTTAGCCAGTGGGAGGTGACTGGTAGTGAGAGGGTTGAGCATTATAAGCCTGGTAGACAGGTGTGCTTTATAAGCCTGGTAGACCGGTGCGGGTTTAGAGTATTTGGGTGAAGTGGGCTGATATGTGGGAGGTGGAGATTATTGGTAAACGGGTGGTGAATTTTTGTAAGAGGATGTGGGTGCTTGGTAATTTGGGATAGGCTGATATGTAAGTGAAGGTGATGGGTAAGTGTGGTATTTTATTGGGGACTTTTGTTCTCTGTGCTACCATCACGGCGCTCATATCCTTCTTCTTGGACGTGCCACCAGATTGTAAAGCCTTGTTGGTGCCCTGTAATGCTTCAAGAATAGTAACCATACCACTCTTAATGCCTTCCTCAATTCTTTCCCCCAGTTTGATGATATCGGAGAATTTCTAGCCCTCAATGAGCATCAACTCTCGTAATATTATGGATCCTGAGTTCGGACGAAGAATCTGTTCATTTATTCCTCTTCTAAGGCTAGCCTGATCTTAGCAGCTTCTGATCTCCAACGAGCAGCATACTCGCAAAATGTCTCGGTAGGTTTTTTCTTCAAATTCTAAATGTAGAATACATCTGGTGCATTCTCTGTATTGAATCGGAACCTATCCATGAAGTCGGATGTCATACCTACCCAGCTTGTACACTTCTTGGGGTCCTAGCTGATGCACCAAGATAAAGCATCTCCTTTCAAACTCCTCATAAAGATCTTTATGTGGGTCTTTTCATCTTTTCCGACTTCGACCAATTTGTCGCAATATGTCCTCAAATGGACACTGGGAACTCCCCTGCCGTTGAACATTTTGAACATGGGAGGTTTGTACCCCTCAGGAAGTTCAACATCTGGCTGAATGCAAAGGTCCTCATAATTCAGCCCTCAATACCTCTGTTTCCTTCAACACCCTGGACTAGGCTAGTCAATTTCTTGAGTTCTGCGGCCAGGCTCCTGATAAGAGAGTCTTTGTCATCAGACTCAGGTGTGCTTGAGATTGGTTGGGTATAGTGCTGTCCGGATTATGAGAAAAAATGTTGCAATATTTAAACACATAGTGAAAGAATATAAATCATGTCCTAAATTGGGTGCCTCGTTATGCCCGAGGTAGGCCTAGCGACAAGTTGATTTGGAGAAAATATAATGCTAAATGCCTTATTTTATTGACAAAAAATAAGACGAGTCCCAAAACGACACCAAAATTGCATAAAGTACAAATGCCACTAATGGCCATTGGCCTTATTACATTTTAAAGCGAAAAAGATTCCTAACTACTTGGTCCCAGAAGGACCTTCCCCAGGTTGAATGTTCTCGTTGATCAAATCCTCCAGTTCGCATAAATTTTCCAGTAAAAATGCCTTCGCCAGCGCTCCCCTTCATTTTTTTCGGTATTCTGGCAGTCGGTGACTCTCTTTCTCACTTTTCCTTCCAGCTCTAGCAGACTGTATTCCAGATATTCCATCTTTTTGCTATCCTTGGTGACCCTCTCTTTCCATTCATTGATTGGGTCACTTGATTGGAGATTCCTCCACCAGCTCAGCAAGAGTGAGGGCGTGCTAACCATGCCGAAGTTAGGGACTTTGTTCTCTATTTTCTGCAAAACAAAAGGGTTAAGACCATACCCCCACCAGACTCGACTTATTTAAACCAATAATTAGCATAAACAGTATTTAGTTCTCAAAATGAATGCACAGAATATGGTGTTGTCTATTTGTGTTCCAAGGAAACCCAGTGGACTTTGGACAAGGATATCTTAAAGAGTCATTATGTGGACAACATAACTGACTCGACTAGGTTTGACATTGATGCATGAACAATTTAATAGAATAAGGTTTCTATGGGGTATTAGACCGGTACCCTTGAGCGGACAACTCAAGAGGGAAAGGCGCGGAACCGTCGACTGCACCGCTGATCGGCTGGTTTTACCGCAAGTATTCCTTTGCCAAATCTAGGGGGTAATAATATCGGAAGAGCGCAAAAACTCATTATAAGCATTTCTATGGTATTTGTTTGGCACGAGTGGAATATGATGTTGAAGATGGAATTACAAGAATAAAATAGATTGTCATGTATTTCCACGTTCATGAGATAATGATTACAATAATTGCTCGTAATTACAACAGGATTGAAGTAAAGCAGTAAAGGAAAGCACTAAGGAAAGAAAAGCCACGAAGAGCCAAGTCAGTTTCGTAGTAGAGGAAATAAAGACAGCAAGTAAAGGCAATTAAAGAGATAATAAAGACACAAGTGGCATGCAATGGTAAAAGCCTAAAGAAATCCCCAACAGAGTCGCCATGCTGTCGATGCCCCCTTTTTCTAAGGCGAAATCGGGTATACGACATTTGGGAGGACAAATCTATTCCCTTTCGTGAATTGGGTTTTTGGGGTTGAATAGTCTCCACCTAATGATTATAGTGCATTAGGACACTTTAAGAAGGGCTTGAAATGAAGAAATCAGAGTTTGGGTAAGGGCTAGAAATTATCTCGAGGGGAAGGTATTAGGCACCCCTCAAGATCCACTAGTGTGGTTTCCGGCCATGCTACCATTGTGACTTTGAATAACAAGTAAGCAAATAGAAGTCTCAAGTAGAAGGGGTTTTGATATAATATTACAAGCAAATTCAGAGTTTGACAACAGTAAGGGAAGCAAAAATTTTAGAGAGATCGTTTAAACAACTTTTGAGAAAGATAAACAAGTAAAGGGGAAAAGGGGTCCTAGGTTTGTAAACAATATGGATCACATCAATGCAATACCCGGCAAACACTCCTCAGAAAAGGGGTCGCACGTGATATTAGCGCACCGGTCATCATGTCCATATTCTACTCTCCCCACCCCGTTAAGGTATTAAATCGCGGGATAGTATTGTTGCTTATTACATGCTAGTACCCGTCCCAATCTTATCAGTCCCAGAGGTATTTGGGACTTCTAGTCCTATCAAGGGAAAGAATTTTTGGGCCTTTTCAAGAGTTTAGAAACGTAAAAATTCAAATGCGTCAAACAAAACACTTAGGAAATTTATGGGATACACATAACAACTAAAGGCTCAAATAAGCCTCCTCAGAATCACAAAAAATGTAGTTTAACATGCCTTACATTTACTGATTAGGTCTGAATTAAACTTAAACGTTAAGCGGACTGGTTCAACACATATTTGTTAGATAAGAAGTCCGCATTAGGTCCGCCTGGCTGCAATTATTAAAGACTGATGCAGTTACAGCTTTTACCCTAAGGCTTGCCTAGGTGAAACTTATAGTCATGATGTCAACTGGTTTTAGAAAAGAAGTAAACAGGTTACAGAAGGACTGTCAGTTTTAATAGAATAATACAAGTTCTGCAATTGATAATGCATTATTACTAATAGATTAACTTAAAACGAGTGAGGCAATTCAGAATTGATTGACAGTTCCTATAGGCATGTTTTCTAGCGTTGTTAATTTTACACACTTTTTATAGGCGTAGCAAGAATGCAGAAATCCTACGAGCACGGTATCTAGAATGCAATTGATTATTCTTTAAGCCTAAAAATCGTTTGCCCAATGATAGATACGTATACAGTATTCAGAAACCCTATGGACATGCTTTCTATATGATACGCAAAAATGCAGAATCCTATAGACTTGTTTTCTATGTGGGATGTAGAAATGCAGAGAACTATTAACCTATGTACGAAATGCAGAACTTAAAGCAAAATTTCTGTGTGAAACTGCAGAACCTAAACAGGATTTCTATATAAAGAATGTAGAAATGCAGAACTTAAAACAAGATTTCTATATGAAAGTGCAGAACCTAAAACATGATTTCTAGATGCAGAAATGTAGAACTTGACATGATTTGCAGAAGTAAATACCTAATGAACATGATATCTACCCTTATGCATATAGTAAATAACCCTCCCCTTTCTTTAATAAACCCCATAAGTTATTACAAATTATTATAGACCAAATGAATGAGACAGAAAATAAAATTACATCAGAAATTCAAGCTGCATCCAAGGAACCTAATTCAGACTCAATATCTAATAATATGAGATGAAGCAACTTCCGGGATCTGTTTCCAAAGCCTTTCTCTTATTTGGGATGTGTCAGATTTCCAAGGAACTTCAAGAGTTCCAGGCAGTGCTTACACCCCAAATATCATTGCAGAATAGATTATGATGACGTGTGGAAGGGCCTGCCCTCAAATGTCCAAGTTCGGAGGGACCTCAAGGTTCCCAAAGCAAGGCTCATAAGAGGGGGCAGAACTTAGAGACTAGGAGTAAGTGTAAGTGCAATGAAAGGGAATTAAGGGGATCCAGGGCAGGCTAGTGGTCATGCCCAGCAACTGGACTGCTAGAACACCCCTGCCCAGCTGCTAGCCAAACACAGGAGAGTCAGGACCTATTGAAGGTCAAGCCATAGCCTGGTCAGTAATTGGGATACTGTCAGGCCAAGGCCTTAACTCAGTACATAGAAAGGTAATGGGGAAGTGAAATTGAAAAGCTTAGGACCCAAAGGGTCCAGTCTTAATCCATGACAACAACTTTGTATGTTGCCATGTCTTAAACTACAGCCCAAGCACATAAAAGGGGATTGGGATAGTGATTCATTACAGCAACAGATAGCAATGCACAAGTAGTTACTTGAAAATTGAATTCTACAAAGAAGTAAAGTAGGCATGGGCGTAAAAGCTTGCAAATAACACATTGGATTTGATGCTATAATCAAAAGTAGGACATACCAGTTCAAAGAAGCAAGTAGGGAGAAACAGTAGACTTATGGAAGCCAAAGAGCAATCAAGAAGCAAAGCGTAGGTTTTTAGAAGAGAATTGTGATTTCTATATGCTTAAGAGTCGTGTCTTTGTTAATGAAAGAGCAGGGTATTTATAATTGAAAACAGGTGTAGCAAATAAGGCTAACATCAGAGTTTAGAGGTAATTATGGAACTATGCACCAATTAAAACCAATCAGTGTATGGACTTCCTTTAATTAAGGAGTTCAAATTTGAACGGTAAAAAGCAGACAAATAATGGCGAATACATAGAAGACATTTAAGGTAAACACTCTAGTGGTACTTGATTTGTGAAAACAAGGAAAGGGAATCAGTAAAAACAGCCGGTAAAATAACCAAATCGAAAATCCTGTTCGAGTCAGAAAAGAGGTAATGGAAAGTTTTAACTTAGGGGAAAATCAGTAACAATCAAATAAGAAACATTAAAGGGATTCAAAATCAATTAACAGCTGGCGAAACCTTTGAAAGAGAAGTTCTTATCCATAAAACACATAGACATGTCAAGCAAGAAGAGGTCATGCTAAAGACTAGCAATAAAAGTTTCAAAGTCACAAACGCAGGAAAAGTTCAAATTCGACTCATAAAGACGGAATGATTCAGTGGGTTTAAAGTTTCAAAGTAGAATCCTTGTCCAAACATGAAACCAGATTTGCCAAAGAAACCCCAAATCCTAGGGTTTTTTTTAAAATTCGAAATTGGTAGAGAGACGAGAAGGTAGGTTATTGAGACAGACTTAGAGACATCTTTCGGAGTCTCATGAGAAGCATACAAGCACAATGGCAAGTTCAAGGTGAACAGATCATAGAAACTAGTACATTAATCATGTTTTCAAGAAAATCTTGGGATTTAAATGAGTTCAAGTACTGTAAACTTAAAGAAACAGTCAATGGAACATACCTAGAAAGAATCCAGGCAAAGTCCGGTAAAGGCAAACAAAGGACTAAAACTCAGTAGGAAAACATAGTAAAAAAACATATAAGATAGGCATGTGAGAGCATGACATTGAAACCAGTAGAAGACAGAACAAAGCACAAAAGAAAACTTCATAATACAACAAATATAAGAACACACGAAGACAACATGCGAGTCAGAAAGAGCAAATAAGAACACAGTAGGGATCGATTCACACCAAGAAAAGGAGAAGAAGAAGAGTCAGAAACATTTTAAGAACCTTCCAGAAACCCTAATCGAAAAGAAGTGATTTTTGAGAGAGAATCGGAGAAAACGTTTAAAAACTTAAGCAACAGCACAAACATGTAACATATCTAAAAATAAGCAGGACTGACCTCGATAGATATGGTTTCGGATGAACCCTAGAGATGAGAAAGGCTTCGAAAATATCCGATCTAAGTAGCATAATGTCATAATCAGTCTCAAAAGACCAAGAGCCACCGGAGCAATGCAGGAGATGGCCGGGATCTTCGAATAGGTGAAGGTTTGGGTGAAAACCCTCGAGGTTTGGCCTCGATCCTTCTAACAACAGGCATGCAAGAGCCATAGGAGGCAGGTACAGGTCTTTTAATGTCTTTGGAAGTCATGGATTCAGGCAGTTTTAGGTGGTAATCGGAGGGAGGCGGCTAGGGTTAGGTTTTAGGTCCTAGAGAGAATTGGAGACGAAAGGGATTTTAGAGCGGCGGATTGGTGAGAAATGACTTAGGTTCGGGGATCGTTTGGGTTTAATTATGGAAGGGTAAAAGGTGTCCGTTGATCAAAATGATCAACGGCCTGAATTGAATGGGTAGGTAAGGGATCCGTGTGGGTTGTCTTGAAAGGATCGTGGGTCAAGGATTTATCTAGAATTGGGTTGGGAATTGGGGTTAAATTGGGCTGTAATGTGGCTATGATTGAAATGTAAATGGGCTATAAGTTAAAATACTATTAATCGTAGAATAGGCTATAATTGCAATTAATTCAATTGAGCTTTAAAAATACCAAATAAATTCGTAAAAATATGCAAAAATCACCATAATTATATTTTGGTATAAATATGAGAATAAAATAAATTATTCACAAAATGATACATTTTGGGAATAATTATTGAATTTTGTAGTATTAAAATAGACAATATATTGGTTTAAAAATCTTTAAATAATTTGGAAAAATACCAAAACACTTGGGTATGTTCATATATGCATATATATGTTATTTTGAAAGTATTTTATGTAAAAACATTTCAAGGGAAAAATTGGGTATCAACAGTATTAGACCGGTACCCTTGAGCGAACAACTCAAGAGGGAAAGGCATGGAACCGTCGAGTGCACCGCTGATCGACTGGTTTTATCGCAAATATGCCTTTGCCAAATTTAGGGGGTAATAACATCAGAAGAGCACAATAACTCATTATAAGCGTTGCTATGGTATTTGTTTGGCACGAGTGGAATATGATGCCGAAGATTTAGTTACAAAAAAATGAAACAAATTGTCACGTATTATCACATTCATAATGATTACAATAATTGCTCGAAAATTATGATGGTATTGAGGGAAAGCAGTAAATGAAAGAGTTAAAGGAAAAGAAACAAAAAAGACAAATCAGCTTCGAATAAAGATATTAAATAAAGAAGTAAAGAGGCAGTAAAGTCACACATATCATGAAGCGGTAAAAGCCTAAAGAAATCCCTAGCAGAGTTACCATGCTGTAGACGCCCCCCTTCTCCTAAAGGTGGAATCGGGTTTACGACATTCGGGAAGACAACTCTATTCCCGTTTGGGAATTGGGTTTTTTTGGATTTTGAAGAGTCTCCACCTAATGATTAAGTGCATTAGGACACTAAGAATTTGAGTTGGAAAACCAAAGTTCGGGTAAGGGCAAGAAATTATCTCGAGGGGAAGGTGTTAGGCACCCCTCAAGATCCACTAGTGTGGTTCCCAACCATGTTACAATTGTGACTTTACAAGTAAACAATCAAAGCTCAAATAAGGATTTGCATACAACATTGCAATTAAATTGGAACTTATGAAAGTAAGTAGAAAGAGAGCAGAAATTTGAAAGGTTTCAACAATTTTAAAGAAAGCAAACAAAGACAAACAAAGGGAAAGGGGTCCTAGGTTTATGATTAATATGGATCACTTCAATGCAATACCCAGCAATCACTTCTAAAAAGAGGGGCCGCCCGTGATATTAGCACATCGGTCATCATCTCCATATTCTACCCTTCCCACCCCGTAAAGGTCATTTAAACGCGTGATTGGGTCACGAAAGCTTATTGCGTTCCATTACCCGTCAGGTCCTATAAGTCCTAGAGGGTATTTAGGACTACTATTCCTACAAGGTAAGGACTAGGCTGAACCCTTAGGTTTAAGGACAAAATGCTAGGCGACATACATACCAAGTAGGACTACAGATAAAAGGGAACATACAAAGGCAAATAAGAGGTTCACAAATCCCTCCACAAGTAAGCATGTAGCTAGCACATCTTTTAACACATTTTAAGGTCTTAAAGACAAGAGTTAAAAAGCAGGAATGACAGAAAGAGGTATGATCCAGTGAAAGCAGAAGGTTTAATTAAAACTGAGTGGCCCAAAGAATGTTCGATTTTCAGAAGGTAGTAAGTATACAACAATTTAGGAATTAGTAAAAGTATAGATAAACTTGTTAAAACACTCATTGAAAATATAGTACATGGTATTAAAGATGCAGTAACCTGACAAGGCGTAGAATAAGTTAAAAAATGGCACGATGTTGGACAAGCAAAACAACCCAGTGGAAAACAAATGCATGATTCCGAGATTATCTCAAAATGGGACTGGAGTTTTAATAGAAACAGAATAAACTTCAGAGAGGCAAGCGAGGAATAGAGTTTAGAAGTTTAAAAGAGGCTGAGTATTCTAAAACCGGTGAAACATGATAAATCGATTTTATTAGGCCTAAAGCTTGCCTAGGTGTCTTATGTATGGCCTACATGTATTAAAGGTGGACATACATATTAATCCCAGTTCTAAAAGGTTGCAGTTAACCAAACTTGCATTATTAGATTAAACATACTGGTGAAGCGTTCAGCAAATTGCAACTCAGACAAAAATATAAATCCTAAGTGACATGGTGTCTAATGCACGTAAAAGTCCTAAAACATGGTCTCTAAATGCCAGTAAAAATGCAGCAGTACTTTTAACAGTTATTCGTTAGTCATTAGCTAGTTGTGATTATGAAATGCGTATGACAACAAGCTGAAAGTAAAGAGTCTAAAATAGGATTACTACTATATGAGATGCATGTCCTATACATGATGTGTATAGCACAAATAGGTAAGTAAATCCCTACAAGCATGTTTTCTACCCATAACTTTAAACTAAGCATGCATAACCCCAACCCATTTCACTATAGCCCCAATCATTCGTTTACAAAATTATTACAATCCAAGACAGCTCAATTACATTGTAAAGAATAAAATAAGAAGTTATTCTATAGGGAGCCTTCAACCAAGCCTAATCTTCCAACCTCACTTCTTTCGAGTTTCACAGTCATGGTTTGGGTGCGACAAAGCTCCCTAAGGGCCCATTGGGTCCCTGTCCAATACCAGCACCCAAACATTTACCCAAAATATTGAACAAGTGAAGTGTGGAATTACCAGCTTTGTGTATCAAAGTTCAGTGGGTATTTAGAGATACCCAAAGCAATGCTTACACAAAAAGGGGGCAGACCCTATTTTCTAAGAATAGTGATAGTGTGATACAGTTTTTAAAGAATTTGAGTTGAGAAAAGAAACAGTTTAAAAAAATGATCCATATAGAATCAGTTCTTGAAAGAAAACAACAGAAAAGTGTGATAGCTCTTGTAAGAAGGTGAGTAAGACAATCTCAAACTAGAGTACCACACATAGTATAGGGAAGCAAACACAAACATGGGACGGGGGACAAATGAGACAAGTAGTTCACATGTAAGAGCACAGTTGCACATACATAGACATCAGAGAAAAGCATTTCATAACTTAAACAGTCACAACTTATTTCATCCCAAGAGGTTCAGGATTACATGCTGATAATGTACTAGGGTTAAGGGGCAAGGAAAATCATGCATTAAACAAATAAGGGAAGCAGTAGGCATGTTGAATTAAAGGAGAGATAGTCACATGAATAAACTTACACAGAGGCATGCTAGTTGCAGCTAGAACAGCAGAACCATAGAGAGAAGCATAAAAGAAACAAGAGGAAGTGCAATACACATAAAAACATGTTGTTTGGGAAACTGTAAATCAAATAGAGGGAAACCAGGATGCAAAGACAAAGTAGTAACACTATATTGGCCTTGGCTTTCAGCCGGCTGATAATGAGCAGGAGCAACAGAGCAAAAAAAAGTAAGAGAGATTTTGAAAGTATTTAGTGAGGTGTGTGAGTAAAAAGACTGTTGTCTGTTTGCAAAAAGAGAATGTGGGGGGGGGGGGCTATTTATAGTACTGAATACGAGTAAATAATAAGGAAGCGGTTCTTTAATTAAGGAACAGGCATCAATCACAATCAAATTAGTACATGGACTTCCCTTTAATTAAGGAATCCAAATCAAACGGTAAAATCAGTCATTTAGAAGGAAAGAAATCATAAAGTAGGGTATAATCATATAAGGAAACAAAGTAACATATAGTATTCAATAAAGATTAGATACATGACATTCTAATTAGGGAAATAGGTCAGGCAAATCAATCAACAAATTTGTGCACATATATAGGTAAAAATACCACTATAATTTCGGGAAATATTTTTCAAAATAATTAACGAGATTGAAGACATATGAAATCAGTATTAATTGAGGAAAGTATCACACAAATTAGGGAGGAAATTCGAAATAAATACCAAATTATAAGGAAAATACACAAAATCACAATTTGTAAGGCAAGTATCACAGTCTTAAGGCGAAGTTGTAAGAACCAGTATAAAATCACCATGTAAACAATCATTAGGACGAATAGTTATGTTATTAAACGATGCATAGCCCATATTGAACAATAACAGAGAAACCCTAAGTGGAGAACACAGAACAGTAGGGGACTGAAACACTAGCAGCCAAATTAAAGCAAAGAGCACAGGACTCAAAGAAGAATCCAGAAGAACACACATGCAAGCAAAAACGACAAAAACAATGCGAATATAAACCCTAAGGCTAGGGTTTCATCAGAATAGTGAGGCTTAAGAAAAATGATTTAGAAATCGTACTGAGAATCATAGATTAGTATTTAAAATCAGAAGATAAAGTGATTTTGAAAAGGGGTTCAGAAACCCTAGTTTCGAAAGGGGAACAAAGCATTTAAAAAATTTGAACAATCATAAAGATCGAGTGGAGACTAGTGTAAAATACAAAGGTGTGAGTTAAAGAATCGTAAAACCTATAGAGATTTTAGAGGTTGGGTAGAGATTTGGGTTTCGTAAGAAATCAGTGAGCAATAAGAGAAACATGGCTGTGAAACTCAGCAATAATGGTGTCCACAGCACCATCGGACCAAAACCCATAGGAGAAAGTCCGGAGAAAAACCAAACCAAACCTTCTGTGACCATCTCGCACGGTGGAGGCTCCTGCGGCCTCAAAGACAGAGGGAATCAATGAGGTAAGGCTTCACTGCGACTGGTGGTCGGAAGGGATGGGGCTGGAGGTAGCCAGAGAGGCGGTGGGGTTCATCGGAGAGGAAGAGAGAACCACAAGGTTTTAGAGAGAAGGGAGGGGGAGAGTCAGCATAGAGAGAGAGCGAGAGATAGAGAGAGAGAGAGAGAGAGAGAGAGAGAGAGAGAGAGATGGTCTTGAAAATGAGGGGTCAGGGGGGGTAGTTGGGATTTTAATTAAGAAAGTTGAATCTGGGCAGTTGATCTCATTTGATCTACGGTTCAGATTAAAATGGAGCTGGGCCGGGTTGGTTAATTGATATATGGGTCGGGTATTTTAATAAATAAGGTGAGGAAATTTGAGGGTTAAAATTGAAATAGGAATAGGCTGTAATTGTAAATAAAAGAGGCTAAATGTTAAATAGCCAGTTTTTCCCTTTTGTTTTATAAAAAATAGTAAAAATAACTTTAAAAAGAAATTAAAAGCACTGAAATAATTAATAATGTATAAATATTAGTCTAAAAATACTGAAAATTGTTTTATAATTATAAAATGTTGCTAATTGTAAAATAGGCTATAATTGCAATTATATGCAATTTAGCTTTAAAATTATCGAATAATTTTATAAAAAAAGGCAAAAAATTACCTTAATTATATTGTGGTATAAGTATGAGGACGGAAATAAATTACTCAACAAAATAATAGTTTTGGGGCTTTGTACTGTTAAAACAAATAATAAAATAATTTTACAAAAGCTTTAAAATTAGGGGAAAAAATGTCAAAATCTTGGGCACACTTATGTATGTATGCACATGCTATTTTGAGAATATTTTGAGTATATAAAAAATATATAGGAAAAAATTGGGTATCAACATTGTTTACTAAACTTATTGAATACATGATTTATGAACTGTTGCGATACTGAACTGAATGACTACTACATTGACTGAAGATTGGTCTGCCATGGATATGTGAATACTGAACTAACATAGATATATGAATATTGAACTGGCACGAATATTTGAGTAATCTGAGTACTAAGCTCACATGAATGTCTAAGTATTGGACTAACATGAGTAGCTGATTATTGAGCTCGAATGAGTATCTGAGTACTGAAGTGACATGAGTATCTGAGTACTGGATACTTGAATGTTATAACATGACACGTGAAATACTGGTTGTACCACTGCTAATTATGGTGGCAACTCCAACTCATAAGCAAATTGACCGATCCTTACAAGATTCTATATGGCCCAATATAGCAGGGACTATGCTTCCCCTACTTCACAAATCTCATAACGCCTTTCATTGCCGAAACTTTCAGAAACACCCAATCATCAACTTGAAACTGTAGGTCTCTATGCTGCACGCTCAAATAAGACTTTTGGCGGCTCTAAGCTTTCTTCAAATGCTCTTGAATCAACTTAACTTTTCCATAGTCTGAGAGAGCAAATTTTGTGCCAAAAACTCCCATTCACCAACTTTGGACCAACCAATTGGCGATCTACACCTTCGCCCATGCAGATTCTCGCATGTGCCATCTTGATACAAGAATGGTAGGTTATCATTATCAAGGACAATGAGAGGTATGTGATAATCCCAATTACATTTAACACTAAGGACGTATCCTCAACTTGTTTGAACAATGCGCTCTTCCTGCCAATCTTTCTAAGGATGAAAAACATGTGCCTAATCATTTCTGAAAGAACTTATAAAAGTTCATTTTAAACTGAGCACCACAATTTCAAATGATGGACAATGGATTCCCATGCAATCAGACGATTTCCTGAATGTACAACTTGGTATAATCATCAACTGAATCTGTAGTTTTTACTAATAAAAAGTGTGCTGACTTGGTAAGTCGATTTACAATTATCCAATCAAATCATGCTTTTAAAATGAGCAAGATAATCCTGTTAAAAATTTCATAGTTACCATCTCTACTCAAAATATATGTATTCTGTGGTAAAACACTAGGCTTTTTGCTGCTCGACTTTCACTTGCTAACAATCCAGACAGGTGGCCACAAAGTATGCAACGTTTTTTTTCATGTCTTTCAACCAATAAATCTCCTTTGTCATTATTCATATTTGGGGAACCTAGATGGGAAGAATACATGGAATTATGGGCTTCTAACATGATTTTCCCTCTTTAAGTCCATCTATATCTGGAACGCACAATCTGTCTAGGTACCTCAAAGTATCGTCATCCCCCCTTATTCAAAAGCCATCGTCTTATACTTGTGAATTTCCTCTTTCAACTGTAACACATAGGGATCATCATATTATTTCTCCTTTTCTTCGGCTACTAAGGGGAACAAGTCCTGTTCTTGACAAAATCTCTGTTGTCTTCGCAGTCCGATGTCGAACTCCTATCTTGGCTGGTGAACTTCTTTTACTAGAGTTATCTTATCTACCTCAATCATGAGTTATAATTCCCATATTTTATCTTTTTAAGCACTTCCTGAAAAAACTTATAGTATTATTGTGAGCTAATTCTTTGATCAGTACTCCGAAGACTACACTCTCGTGCAATGGCACTGCCCTCGTGACACATAAATAGGCATGATTTTATAGTTTTTCTGTGATCACTTAATCATCAATAACTAATCTCGGTGATCATTCTACTCACTTTAGGTTTCGTAATCATGCTAGACATAATCCTTGTGGTAATTATACAATTGTCCCTCATTACCGAACTGATTTTTCTTTTTCATATCCTGTGCTAACTATTCAGGTTTCAAATCTCTAACTGGACTTACTGAAAATTTTCACAGCACCCCTTAGACCAAAGGTCTAATACTTGCGGGTCCTTCTCTTTTTGTTAGGATCCAAATAACTTTCCTTATTTTTTGAAATTCTTTGCACTCTACGTCAGTAACGACTCATCTTCCAACTTACTTCTGAGAAAACTTCCTTTTTTTCCTAGGAAAAACTAAGTTATTCACATAACGGAAAGCTAATTTATTCACAACTATCATACACAATCTTAATTATTTAACTCTGATGACACTATCAATCTTGAGGAAACCCCTTTTCGATAACTCTTAAAGGCTATTCCTGCAGTTTGCTTCCTATTGCCTAGCTGATTTTTTCCCACTATCACTGTACTACCGGTTTAACTTAAACTCTTTGGGTTCCAACACACGTTCAGTATTTCAAATTGTCATCCACTCACTATAGTTATCCTGGCTAAGTGCATCAAATTGTACTTCTACTAGCTTTGCTGAAATTGCTAGTTCATTGCATCAACTCAAAAGTTACTTGTTATCCTTTTTACTAACCACTTGCTAGCATCATATTTTTTTCTCCTGCTTTGGATAGCTAAATTTAAGCATAAGGTTACTCCTAACTTCCCTCATCATCTGACCCTATTCTTTTTCCGCACGCTATCTTTTTTTTAAAAAAAAAAACTGTGTGCATGGATCACACTTAGGGGATTCATCTGCCTTAACCAAAATTTGAATATCTAACCCCAAACTTTCTATATAATACAAAATTATATCATGCTATAAACACCCACGGTAATCACTTAGTCATATAACCTAAGGGAAACTGCCATATCTTTTATCTTACATCAATAGCTGCTTTATATAGTAGCTTACTAATGTGGTACTTCTAGTTTTGATTTGAATAAGTATGAGCAACTTAAAATCATTCCCTGAAAATCACTATTGGCTACTCTTGGTTCACATTGCATACATCATATCTTCTAGTCATTTTTATGAGTTGTACGAAATCATATTTTTGGTAATAACAAATGTTTCTGACTCCTAGATATTTTATTCTTAGGCTCTTTCCTATCCAAAACTATAGTGACCAATGTTAGGATCTGTCGTCTGAACTATCATCATCCAACTTGTGGTTGTAATTTAAAAAATTACATGAATTCATTCTAGGAGATAAAACACATACGAATACACTACCCTACAAAAACATGTGCTTCAGAGTATATCATTATCTGATAAATCACTTCCTGTGCCATTCGGTGAGTCTTGGTCTTAATCCAGACCTAAAATATGTGAAGATTTCGCTATAATCACTGTTGCTTTCATTTTCTTTGGGAACCCATATGCATCACTGTATACTCACAAGTTACCAAAAATTCTGATACACTAAAAATATGATATTTGGTAAACATTTAACTGAATACTGGTATACTGAATAACCATATACTTGCTAACTAAAAGACTGTATAACTGGTAACTGGGGTAAACTGATAAGCATAAAACATTATAACTACTTTTGTAAGCTTCGATAAAGTTATGCTCTAATATGTACTACTATCCATTGCATCACACTTTTAACATTCTCTCAAGTCTCATTTGTTACTAACTTGTACTCCATAATTATATCCCAATGGGAAATCATTCTCTCTAGAACCTTGAGTTTTTCTTGACCGTCGCTTAAGCATTCAATACGTCAGGAATTCAATAGGAAGAGAAGGTTATCTATTGCTCTAAGCCTCATGGAATGATCTAGAGTAGAGAGAAATAAGACAATCCTGGATGTCTTGCTAGTTAACCATTTATATGAGTGGCCGACACATACTTATAAAGGAAAGGACATGGCTTCATAGACTTTCTAATACTCTTGAACCTGGTGCTCTGATACCTAGCTTTGTCATGCCCCGAACCTGGGTCTGTACGTAACACGACACTCGGTGCATGACTACATGTGATCGAGCGAACAAACTGGCTGGTGGAATCAACATGTGATATCATAACATACTGAATACATAAGATAAACTAACACATGTTGATATACTGAATATCTGGACGATATAAATCAATGTCCAGAAATACTAATACAATTCAGAAACAAATTTTTAGCCGACATAGCTTAACATGAAAAGCCTGAGACTCTGTCTAACTGTTACTCTAGTCTATGAAGCCTTTAATGAAGTACTGACAGCATTGACTGTTTGAGAAAATACAGAATACTATAATATAATTATAATTCCACGAAAGAACTGGGATCACCAAACAGCTGATACGAGAGTCCTAGTGCTCTGAATCGTCAACCTATAAATCATTACCTACATTGTGAGATGCAGGCCCTAGGCAAAAGGGACGTCAGTACATTTGAATTGCAGTGGTATGTTGTGATGACCCAAAATGTCATCACTTGTTTTTAAAGTAAATTTTGCATTCAGAGGCCTTAAAACCCTCTTTTAGCATAACCTCAATTTATGTGCGCAGTCCAGGCATGTAGCCGGAAAGCCATCAGGTGAAAATATGTGAAAAATGATAAATTTTGACTATAAAATGAATTAAGTTGACTTCGATCAACATTTTGGGTAAATGGACCCGGACCTGTGATTTGGTAGTCCCGGAGGGTCCATAGGAAAATATGCGACTTGGGCGTATGCCCGGAATTGAATTCCAAGGTCCCAAGCCCGATAGATGAATTTTTAAAGAAAATAGTTTTCTGAAATTATTTATGAGATTTGGAAATGAATTGTGATTAGAACTTGATGGTATCGGGCTCGTATTTTGGTTACGGCACCCGGTGCAGGTCTTATATATGATTTAAGATAAGTCTGCGAAATTTTGTAAGAAACGGACTTGAAACGACGTGAATCAGATCATTTTTGAGAAAATTGAAAATTTGAAGTTCTTAAGAAAATTTCATGATTTGATGCTAAATTCCTAGTTGTTGATGTTATTTTAGTGATTGGAATGCACGAGCAAGTTCGTATAGTGTTCTTGTGGTTGGTGTGCATGTTTGGTTTGGAGCCCCGAGGCCTCGGGTGTGTTTTGGATAGGCCACCGGGCGTATTTTGGACTTAAGGAATTGCAGGCTTCAGCTATTTCTGTGCAGGCCTGCAGGCTTCGCATTTGCGAATCCTGGATTGCAAATGCGATATCGCAAATGCCAGGGCTTGGTCGCAATTGTGAAAGCAGCCCAGGCCAGCCTATCTTTGCAATTGCGAGGATTTTGATGGCAAATGCGATCCCCCAACTTGAGGCCAGTCGTCGCGAAGGCGACATATGCATCGCAATTCCCAAGTCGCAAATGCGAGCCCTTTTTCGCAAATGCGAACCTGGCAGAGGCCAGGGTTTGCAATTGCGAACCCTGTTCGCAATTCCCATACCTGCAACCTACAATTTTTATACTTAGCTAAAAATCAACCATTTTTCACATCTTTCAAAACCCAAACTCCCTAGGGCAATTTTTCAAGAACAACTTTTCTTCCAAATCAATTGTAAGTCCATTTTAACTCATTTTCTTCAACCATTAACATCTTTTCACATGATTTCAACTCAAAATCAATGATTTTCATAGGGAAATTAGGTGTTTTGGGTATAATCGAGGTTTTTAAAAAATTAGGGATTTGGACCTCGATTTGAGGTCCGATTTAAAAACAAATTATATATTCGCGTTTGTGGGGGAATGGCTAATCGGTTTTTGGTTCGAACCTCGGGTTTTGATCATGTGGGTCCGGGGGCGATTTTTTACTTTTTGGGCAAAACTTTGGGAAAGCCATTTTCATGTATTGGGATTGATTCATTTAGCGCTTATTGATGTAATTAAGTAACTTGTGACTAGATACGAGTGTATTGGTGGTGGAATCAAGGTAGCGATAATTGGGATGTGAATTGTGTTCCTGGCATTGAGGTAAGTGTTTGGTCTAACCTTAGCTTGAGGGATTAGGAGTCGAGTCCTATTTGCTATGTGGTAATTGTTGAGTACGACGTATAGGCATAGTGACGAGTAACTATATGATGGTGTCTAGCTTGACTGTGAGTCTTATGTTGTGATTTTCATGACTTCGTTGTATTATTCATGCCTTGGTGACGATTTCTATTTGTTGTGCAAAGTTTGTGGAACGAATTGTGACCTATGAACATTGAGGAGCTTTGGCTCAAGTTGTATAATGAATTCTGAAAGTATAAGTGGTAATTGAACCCTTGTGGCATTGGCTCAAGTTGTAAAGTGAGTTGTGAAGTAAAAATTAAAAAGAGAAAAGAATCATTATTTCGACTCCCTTGCCGGGATATTGTTGTTGTTTTCATGTTGTCCCTTGCCGGGACTTGTGGTTGAATTATTGTTCCATTGCCAGGATTCTTATTGTAATTTCATTTATTTCCTTGCCCTATTGTTTGTGATTGTTGCTTGGGTGAGGAAGAGTGTAAAGCATAAAGGGTGATGTCGTGTATTTTTTTATGAGGAAGGAGTGTAAAGCACGACGGGCGATGCCTTGTATTATTTGTGAGGAAAGAGTGTAAAGCACGAAGGGTGATGCCGTGCCGCACGATGTACCATTCAGTGTTGATTATATTGATTATATGGTGAGGAAAAAGAGTAAAATCACGAAGGGTGATGTCGTGCACATTTTCATTACTTGATTGCTTTGGTGAGGACGAGAGTAAAAATACGAAGGGTGATGCCATGCACTTATTTATTTCTAGTTCCTTGTTGATATTCGAGATATATTGTTTCTTTCAATTACCTGTTGTCATTCTATTCTGAATTGATATCTCCCCCACAGCATGTTACCCCTCCCATATTTGACTATTTATTACTGTTCTTCTTTTTTGCCATATATAGTTGAATTGCACAAGTTCTTTGGTAGTCTGTTCCTAGCCTCGTCACTACTTCGCCGAGGTTAGGCTAGACACTTACCAGCACATGGGGTCGGTTGTGTTGATACTACACTCTGCACTATGTGCAGATCCCGGAGCAGCTTTCTGACCGTAGATTGGGTGGCTACCTGTCACCTCCCCAAATACCGGTCGTGATGGAGCCTATCATATTACTAGGCAAGCCAACTAATCAATTAAACACAACCCTTTTCCTTTAATAATAAGCCATTTCTAACACAGGTTTTAGATACAGAATTTCATTATAAACGTTTAAAGTAACAGAAAATATGCGGAAGTCGACAAATAGGAAAAACTAGACAGCCCAATATTCTGATGTCACGAGTCATGAGACTCTAATACAAGTTTTAATACCTACTAAATCAATAGTCTAAAAATGCGTAAAGATAACAAAATAGGAGGGAGAAAATAGGGCTGCAGACGCCATGCATCTACCTCGAAATCTCTGGCAAACGTTGAATAAGCGGAAGACCCTCACTCGGCAGCTCGGGTACCTAGATCTGCACACAAAGTGCAGGGAGTAACGTGAGTACGCCAACTCAATGGGTAACTAAGGTAAATAAGGACTGAAAGTAGTGACGAGCAGTTCAAATAAAACATATAACTGAATAATCAACAGAGTATTGGATCAACTTTTGTAGTTTAAAACTGGTTTCGTCATAAAATAAACATTTTTAATTTAAAACACTTGAAATCATATACTAAGCAATATTTCCATCAGTGGCTTGTTTAAAAGAAGAGTGAAATCAGTGAAATCATCATAAACGGGCCCCTCAGGCAAGGAATCACTCAAAATATAGCCCTTCGGGTAGTCTCTCAGACACTCCTAACTCAACTCTCATCACTTAGTACTCACTCTCAGCACTCGACTCATTAATATCTCATAATAATAGAAATCATAGTAACTGTTGCAGTGTGCAGCTCGATCCATAATTTATAGTCGACTACGCTCACTGGGGGTGTGCAGACTCTGGATGGGCTCCCACAGCCCAAGCGTCATATCGCTTCGGCATGGAGCCCAATCCAATATATATCGCTGCGGCGTTCAGCTCGATCGATAAAATTATCTCTGCGAGGTGCAGCCCGATCCATAACTCACATATATATATATATATATATATCTCCTCACAATTTGGTTCTGGACCTCTCTAAGTCCTTAACCGCACAACCTCTTGGGCACAACAATAGAAATTAGGGAACTCAGCCCAAACAGTCCTCACAATTAAGAGTAGGGTAATAAAACCAATTTCAAACATTTAAACAGGTAAAACATGATAGAGGATATGCTTCTAGCAAGTAAAGTGAGGAAAACAGCCAAATGCCCCTAAGGGATTCTACAGGTCTGCATAAGTCCCCAAACATGGCATACAACCTACAATACAGTGTAAATATCCAAAATATAGAATAATATAATATTTCCAATTCAAATACGCGGCTTAATAGTCATTATGGGACACAATCCCTATCGGTGCACGCCCACACGCTCGTCACCTAGCATGTGCGCCATCATATTTACCAAATTAAGTCAAATACCGGGGTTTTGTACCTTCAGTTCCAGATTTACAAGTTTACTTACCTCAAACCGGTGACAATACTATTCTGCAATGTCTTTTCCCCTCGAATCAGCCTCCACTCGCGCTGAATCTCACCAAAATCATAACGAGGACGTCAAAATAGGCTAAGGGAATGAAGCCAAAGCAAAAACAATGAATAAATGGCACAAATCTCAAAATTACCGAAACCCGACCCCCGGTCCGCATCTCGAAGATTGATAATTATTACATCAACAGAATGCTTATCCTCCCATGAGTCTATACATATCAGGAACACTAAAATCGGAGTCCAAATGACCCCTCAAATCTCCATTTAAAGACCTCTTAAACTCAATCCCTAATCCCTAATTTATCCTCCTTAATCTCCACTAAAACCATGATTAAACAATGGAAAAAAGATCTCAAACCCAAGTAATTAAGCTTAGGGAACTTACCCAACTGATATCCTTTGATTCCTCTTGAAATCCTATGCCTTAGCCTCTTTCCCGTCTTCAAAAATCAAGGTCTTTGCAAAATTTCGCAAAGGAAGCAATATATTCCTTCTGGATAGGGATTTTCGCATATGCGACCAGCCCACCGCTTCTGCGGTACCGCATATGCAGCCAAATTACCACTTCTATGGTTATTCACTTATAGGACCCAATTCGCATCTGCGATCAACTCTCCGCACCTGCGCCTTCGTAGGTGCGGTCACACTACCACATCTACGGTTCCTGACAACTCCTTCTGAAACCGCTTCTGCGGCTCCTCTCCTGCACGTGCAGCGTGGCACCTGCTGTCCCCGATCCGCAGGTGCAGAAATACAAGAAGCACCTATTTCTGCAACTTCACCAAAACTTCCAACTCTCCGTCAACCATCCGAAATTACCCCGAGGCCCTCGGGACCTCAACCAAAAACTCCATCATGCCCCAAAACCTTATTCAAACTTGTACAAATCTTCCGAACACCTCAAACAACATCAAATCAACCAAAACACATCGATTTCAAGCCTAAGTTTCCAAAATCTTCCGAATTACGCTTTTGATCAAAAATTTAAACAAACCACTTCCGAATGACCTGAAATTTTACACACACATCCCAAATGACACAACGGAACTATTGCCACTCTCGAAATTCCATATCGACCGCTATATTAAAATCTCGCCTATCAAACGGAAATCGTCAAAATATCAACTTCGCCAGTTCAAGCCTAAATCTACTCTGAACCTCCAAAACTCATTCTGATCATGCTCTTAAGTCCCAAATCACCTCTCGAAGCTAACGAACCATGGGGACTCACATCCGAGCCCTCTAACACATAAGTCAACATTTGGTTGACTATTCCAACTTAACCTTCCTTAAAAGAGACTATGAGTCTCAAACCTTATCAAATCCTTTCCGAACCCTAACCAATCAACCCAGTCACATATAGAACCATTATACTAAGCAATTAGATGCAGAAATGGGGGAAACGGAGCGGTAACTCATAAGACAACTGGCCGGGTCGTCACATCCTCCCCAACTTAAACAAACATTTGTCCTCGAACGAGTCAAGAAACGTACCTGAAACCTCAAACAGGTGAGGATATCTGCTTCGCATCAGCTGCTCGGTCTCCCAGGTAGCCTCCTCCACGGGCCGACCTCTCTACTGCACTTTCACTGAAGCTATATCCTTTGACCTCAACTTTCAAACCTGACGACCCAAAATAGCTACTGGCTCCACATCATAGGTCAAATCATCATCCAACTGAACCGTGCTGAAATCTAAAACATGAGATGGAT
This sequence comes from Nicotiana glauca, assembly GCA_026770625.1. Classification (NCBI taxonomy): domain Eukaryota; kingdom Viridiplantae; phylum Streptophyta; class Magnoliopsida; order Solanales; family Solanaceae; genus Nicotiana; species Nicotiana glauca. Next base: position 124,311 of record MU774249.1, read on the forward strand.
CCCAAATATGCTTCCAGAGCATAGAAACATGGAATAACGGATGAACATTCGACAAGCTGGGTGGTAAAGCAAGCTCATAAGCCACCTCCCCAATCCTCCTAAGCACATCAAAAGGCCCAACGAATCGAGGACTCAATTTCCCTTTCTTCCCAACTCTCATAAGACCCTTCATGGGTGAAACCTACAACAGAACCTTCTCATCAACCATGGAGGACACATCCCGAACCATCATATCAGCATAGCTCTTCTGCCTCAACTGCGTTGTACGAAGCCTCTCCTGAATCACCTTCACCTTTTCTAAAGCATCTTACACCAAATCTGTCCCTAATGGCCTAGCCTTACCGAGCTCGTACGAACCAACTGGAGATCTACACCGCCTCCCATACAATGCCTCATACGGAGCCATCTAAATACTCGACTGGTAGCTGTTGTTATAAGCAAACTCTACAAGTAGTAAAAACTAATCCCACGACCCTCTGAAATCGATAACACAGGCACGCAACATTTTCTCAAATATTTGAATAGTGCGCTCGGATTGCCCGTCCATCTGAGAGTAAAAAGTTGTGCTCAACTCAACCTGAGTACCCAACCCTCGCTGCAAAGACCTCTAAAACTGCAAAGTAAACTGAGTGCCCCTATCTGAAATGATGGAAACTGGGACACCATGAAAATGAAAAATCTCCCGGATATAGATCTCTGCCAACCGCTCTAAAGAATAGGTAGTACACACATGAATGAAGTGCACGGACTTGATCAGCTGATCCATAATCACCCAAATAACATCAAACTTTCTCAAAGTTCGTGGAAGTCCAACAATAAAGTCCATAGTGATCTTCTCCCACTTCCACTCGGGAATATCCATCTGCTGAAGCAAGCCACCCGGTCTCTGATGCTCGTATTTCACCTGCTGACAATTGAGACACCGAGCTGCAAATCCCACAATGTCATTCTTAATTCTTCTCCACCAATAATGCTGCCTCAAATCCTAATACATCTTTGCGGCACCCGGATGAATGCACTACTTCGAGCTGTGGGCCTCATCCAGAATCAACTCTCGAAGCCCATCTACATTGGGCACGCAAATCCGACCCTGCATCCTCAACACTCCATCATCACCAATGGTCACATCTCTGGCATCATCATGCTGAACTCTGTCCTTAAGGACAAGAAAATGCGGATCATCATACTGGCGCTCTATTATGCGATCATATAAGAAAGATCGAGAAACGATGCAAGCCAATACCCGGCTGGGCTCCAAAGCATCTAACCTCTCGAATCGATTGGCCAAGGCCTGAACATCAACTGCAAGAGGTCTCTTCCCAACTGGAATATATGCCAAACTCTCCATAGTCATTATCTTTTGGCTCAAAGTACCGGCCAACACATTGGCCTTCCCCGGATGGTACAATATAGTGATATCATAATCCTTATGCAACTCCAACCATCTCCGCTGCCTCAAAATGAGATCTTTTTGCTTGAACAACTGCTGAAGACTGCAATGATCAGTTAACACCTCACAAGACACGTCAGCCAACTCCTAATCATGAACAGGGTAGTTCTTCTCATGGGGCTTCAACTGACGAGAAGCATAATCAATAAGTCTACCCTCTTGCATCAACAGTTCAGCACACAACCAATCCCAACTCTCGAAGCATCACAATACACGGTATATGAACCTAAAGTTGATGGCAAAACCAACACTGGAGTTGTGGTAAAAGCTGTCTTGAGCTTTTGAAAGCCCTCCTCACACTCATCTGACCATACAAATAAAGCACCCTTTTGAGTCAACATGGTCAAGGGCCATGCGATAGATGAGAATCCCTGAACAAACCGGCGATAATAGCTTGCCAAACCAAGAGAGCTGCAAATCTTTGTAGTTGAGGACGGTCTGGGCCAACTCTGAACTGCCTCTACCTTCTTTGGGTCAACCTAAATACCCTCGTCGGACACCACGTGCCCCAAGAAAGCTACTGAACTGAGCCAAAATTCACACTTGGAGAATTTTTCATAAAGCTTCTCCTCTTTCAATATCTGCAATACAACTCTCAAATTCTCCATGTGCTCCTCCTGACTAGGCGAATCAACCAGAATATCATCAACGAAGACTATGGCAAACAAATAAAGATAAGGCCGGAACATGCCGTTCATCAAATGCATGAATGTTGCTAGGGAATTGGTCATCCCAAAAGATATCACCAAGAACCCATAATGACCGTATCGGGTCTTGAAAGCTGTCTTAAGAATATCCGAGTCTCAGATCTTCAACTGGTGATAGCCCGAACCGAGATTAATCTTGGAGAACATTCTCGCTCCCTGAAGCTGGTCAAACAAATCATCAATGAGAGGCAAGGGATAATTGTTCTTAATTGTTACTTTGTTCAATTGCCTATAGTCAATGCACATCCTCACAGTGCCATCCTTCTTCTTCACAAATAGAACCAGCGCACCCCAAGGTGACATAGTAGGCCGAATGAACCCCTTATCAAGGATTTCCTAAAGCTGCCACTTTAAGTCTTTCAGCTCCATTGGTGCCATACGATACGATGGAATAGAAATGGGCTGAGTGCCCGGAACCTGATCAATACCAAAGTAAATATCCTGTCCGGTGGAATGCCCGATAGGTCTACAGGAAACATATCTCGAAAATCCCTCACCACTGGGACAGAATCAATACTGGGAGCCACATCTCCAATATCCCTCACAAAGGCTAGATACGAAAGACATTCCTTCCCAACCATATGCTGGGCATTCAAGAATGAGATCACTCTGTTGGGACCATAATCGATCAATCCCCGCCACTCAATCGGTGGCACACCTGGTATAGCCAATGTGACTGTCTTAGTATGATAGTCCAGAATAACACGACACGGAGATAGCCAATCAATGCCCAAAATGATATCGAAATCTACCATATACTATAGCAAAAGATCCACTCGGGTCTCTAGAACCCCAATAGTCACCATACATGACCGGTACACACGTCTACAACAATATTATCGTAAACTGGAGTAGATAAAAAACATATAAAACAGGAGACTCACTGGGCGTTCCATATAACGAGCAAAGTATGATGACATATAAGAAAAGGTGGAACCAGGATCAAATGATACAAATGCATGTCTATGGCAGACTGAAATTGAACCTGAAATCACGACATGTAAACCAGCAGCATCTATTCTACCTAGGAGGCCATAAAAATGAGCCTGACCCCCACCTGATCAACCTCCCCCTCTAGGGCGACCCCTAGCTGCCTGACCTCTACCTCTAGCTGGGTGGGTGGGTAGTGAAGTAACTGGAGCAGAAGTCAAGGGCTGACCTCTCTACTGATAGTGACTATCATAAATACGAGGACACTACCTGCTCACATATCTAAACTCTCCACACTCATAACAATTCCCCAGTGTTGGAGATAGGGACTGAAAGGAACCCCTGGCACCGAAATGACCTGTAGAAGAACCTGGCATGGAAGAACCCTGGACTGATTGAGCACATGATGAACTCTGACCTAGAAGGGCGCTATGTGATGAGTGGCCCTGATGATAACTGTGAAAGTCATGACTTAATGATGCTCCACGGTAACCTGGGCGAGCTGAATGAGCCTGCCTAAAAGGACGACCTCTGCCCTGCTGGAACTAATCCCTCGAAGGAGCAGTGCTAAAGCTACCGGATCCCTGAGGCCTCTTGGCCTCCCTCTCCTCTCGCTCTTGCCGGCGAACCGACTCAATCTCACAGGCGATATTAACAACCTCCTCGAAGGTAGAACCTGTCACCCTTTCCCTAGTCCTGAGAATTTGAAGCTGATATGTGAGACCATCAACAAACCTCATAATCCTCTCTCGATCTGTGGGAAGCAACCAAACTACATGTTGGGCTAACTCTAAAAATCGCATCTCATACTGGGTCATAGTCATCTCCCCCTGACGCAACTACTCAAACTGCATGCGCAGCTCCTCTCGGCACAACTGTGGCACATACTTCTCCATAAAGAGAACAGAGAACTGTTGCCAAGTAAGGGGCGCTACACTATTAGACCTACTCCTCTCATACGCCTCCCACCAAGTGAAGGCAGCGCTAGAAAACTGAAAGGTGGTAAATCCTACACCACTGGTCTCTGGAATCCCTGCTATACGAAGCATCCTCTAGCACTTATCCATGAAGCCCTGGCATCCTCTCCCTCTGCACCACTGAAGGTCGGAGGCTGGAGTCTACCAAACCTCTCAAGTTGACGTTGCTCCTCGTCCAGCATAACCGGTACCAAGAATTGCTTAGCTGGTGAAACTGGCTGGGCTGGAGGTGCCCCCGGTGTCTAGAGTCCCTGCACAACCTGCTCAGGTGTGCGAGCAACGTTAGTTTGGGTGCCTCCTCCAGCCTGGGAAGTGGCTGCAGACGTAGTAACTGAAAGCGCCTAAGCCAAACATGTACACACTGATAAGATCTAAGCTAAAGCCTTCTGAAGGCCTGGAATCACAATAGGAATGGCTGGTGCCTGAGCTGGTACTGCTGTAGCGTCCCCAACTGGGACCTGATCTGGAACTGGGGTAGCTGGTGGATCTGCTAGTGCTGCTTTAGCTGTACTGCCCCTACCACGGCCTCGACTGCGACCTCGGCCTCTGGTGGCCCCAGCTGGTGGTACTGGCGGTCGTCTGTCCTGCTCGGTAGCACGTGTCCTCACCATCTGTAACAATAAGCCATTTATAACATATGTTTTAGATACTAAATTTCATTATAAATGTCTAAAGTACATATCCCAATAATCAGGTGTCACGAGTCTAAAGCCTCAAATACAAGTCTGAATACTTACTACATCAATAGTCTAGAAAATGCGGAAAGATAACAAAATAGGAGGGAGAAAATAGGGTTGTGGACACCATGCAGATACCTCGAAATCTCCGGCAAATGCTGAATCAGCTGAATACACTCACTCGGCCGCTCGGGCACCTGGATCTGCACACAAGGTGCAGGGAGTTACGTGATTACACCAAGTCAGTAAGCAAATAAGGTAAATAAGGACTGAAAACAGTGATGAGTAGTTAAAATAAAACATATAACTAAATAATCAACAGAGTATAGGATTAACATTTACAGTTTAAAACTAGTTTCATCATAAAATCCACATTTTCAGTTTAAAACACTTGAAATCATATACTTAGCAATATTTCTATCAGAGGCTTGTTTAAAATAAGAGTGAAATCAGTGAAATCATCATAAACGGGCCCCTTGGGCAAGGAATCACTCAAAATATGGCCCCTCGGGCAGCCTCTTCGCCACTCCTGACTCAACTCTCGTCGCTCAGTATTCACTTTCAGCACTCGGCTCATTAATATCTCATTATAATAGAAATCATAGTAATCACTGCGGCATGCAGCCCGATCCATAATTTATAGTCGATTACGCTCACTGAGGGTGTAAAAACTCCAGAGGGGCTCCTACAACCCAAGCATCATATCATTGCGGCGTGCAGCCCGATCCAATATATACATCGTTGTGACGTGTAACCCATTCCATATAAGTATCGCTGCGGTGGGCAGACCGATGCATAACTCACATATATATATATATCCCCACAATTTGGTTCTCGGCCTCTTTTAATCCTTACCCTCACAGCCTCTCGGGCACAACAATAGAAATTAGGGAACTCAGCCAGACAGTCCTCACAATTAGGAGTAGGGTAATAAACCAATTTTAAACATTTAAACAGGTAAAACATGACTGAGGATATGCTTCTAGCAAGTAAAGTGAGGAAAACGGTCAAAATGCCCCTAAGGACTTCTACAGGTCGGCACAAGGCCCCAAATATGGCATATAGCCCATAATATTGTATAAATATCCAAAATAATTAACAATATAATATTTACAAATCAAATACGCGGCTTAATAGTCGCTACGGGACAGACCAATTCACAATCCCTACTGGTGTACGCACACACGCTCGTCACCTAGTATCTCTGTCATCGCATTTACCAAAACAAGTCAAATACCGGGGTTTTGTACCTTCAGTTCCAGATTTACAATGGTTACTTACCTCAAACCAGTGAAAATACTACTCTACGACGCCTTTGCCGCTTGAATCGGCCTCCACTCGCGCCGAATCTAACCAAAATCAGAACGAGGACGTCAAAATAGGCTAAGGGAATGAAGCCCAAGCGAAAACAATCAAAAAATTTAATAAATATTAAAATTTCCAAAACTTGACCCCCGAGCTCATGTCTCGGAATTCAATAATTTTTTCATCAACGGAATCCTTATCCTCCCATGAGTCTATACATATCAAGAACAATAACATCGGAGTCCAAATGACCCTTCAAATCCCCATTTAAAGGCCTCTTAAACTCAAGCCCTAATCCCCAATTTTTCTTCCTTAATCTCCACTAAAAGCATGATTAAACAATGGAAAAATGATCTGAAACCCAAGTAATTAGGCTTAGGGAACTTACCCAACTGATATCCTTTGATTCCTCTTGAAATTCTATGCCTTAGCGTCTTTCCCGTCTTCAAAAATGGAGTAATTTTCAAAATTCCGCGAAGGAAGCAATATATACCTTCTGGCTAGGGATTTTCGCATCTGCGACCAGCCCACCACTTCTGCGGTACCGCATATGCGGCCAAATTACCGCTTCTACAGTTATTCACTTGAAGGACCCAATCCGCATCTAAGGTCAACTCTCCGCACCTGCGCCTTCATAGGTGCGGTCACACTACCGCATTTGCGGTTCCTGACGATTCCTTCCAAAACCGCTTCAGCGGCTCCTCTCCCGCACGTGCAGCATCGCACCTGTAATCCCCAACCGTATGTGCTGAAATACCAGAAGCATCGCAACTTCACCAAGGCCCTCGGGACCTCAACTAAAAATACCATCATGCCCCAAAACCTTATTCAAACTTGTACAAATCATCTGAACACCTCAAACAACATCAAATCAACCAAAACACATCGAATTCAAGCCTAAGTTTCAAAAACTTCTGAATTACGCTTTTGATCAAAAACCCAACCAAACCATGTCCGAATGACCTAAAATTTTGCACACACATCCCAAATAATACAACACAACTACTGCCACTATCGGAATTCTATTCTAACCCCTATATCAAAATCTTGCCTATCAATCGGAAATTGCCAAAATATCAACTTAGCCAATTCAAGCCTAAATCCACTCCGAACCTCCAAAACTCATTCCGATCATGCTCTTAAGTCCTAAATCACCTTCCAAAGCTAATCGAACCATCGAGACTCGCATTTGAACCCTCTAACATATAAGTCAACCCAACATCCGGCTGAATTTTCCAACTTAACCTTCCTTAAAAGAGACTATGTGTCTCAAACCTTACAAAATCTTTTATGAACACTAATGAGTCAACCCAATCACATACAGAACCATTATACTAAGTAATTGAATTCATAAATGGGGGAAACGGAGCGGTAACTCATGAGACGACTGGCCGAGTCGTCGCACTACCTTCAGTCCACGGAGATCCAAGGTAGACCTGCAGGCGTCCGCACGCCCTGGCGTCTCCCTCTACTCCTTTTATCTTTGTTTAATTTCCTTAAATTCAGAAACAGTGTATCCTTTATTTTCAGACTTTGCATGTAGTATAATCTTATATTGTCTGTGGTACTGTGACACCACTTCTGGGAGGTTGAGGTTCAAACTGTTGTACTGGACATATATTCAAATATTTTATTGTTTTTCTTCCGCTTACTTTAAATTTCCGCTGTTTTCACGTTATTGCTTCATAATTGTTAAAAAGTAATAAATGGGTAATAATGTAATTAGTTCAAAGGATTGGCTTTCCTAACTCACGTTAGTAGGCGCCCACGACTCCCAAGAGTGGGATATCCAGGTCGTGACATATGTAAAGCAACTAAAAGAAAGAATTAAAAATGTTGAAACTGAAACTAAGCTGATAACTGAGAATTGATAATTGATAACTGAAACTGAAATGTTAACTAATACCGGATAACTAAACTGATAACTGATAGCTGGTAACTGAACTGATAACTAATAACTGAAATGATAAAGGAAGTAAGGATATGACTACTCCCTCTTCTGAATGATGAACAACATGTTTATCTGAATAAGCTACGGCCTCGGGCCCAATATATATGCGCACAAGCTTCGGCCTCAGGCCTAAGTATATGTATACATAACTATGACCTCAGGCCCAAAATGCATAAAGCATAAACTACGGCCTCACGCCCAAACATGCATAAAGCATAAACTACGGCCTCATGCCCAAACATGCATAAAGCATAAATTATGGCCTCGGGCCCAAATATAGGTGTTCAGCATTCAGGAACTAAGAATCAAACTGCAATACATGATAGTGAATACTGAATTACACTAAGTTACATGATACTTGAATACTGGATCATACTGAGTTACATAATACTGGAATACTAAATTTGACTAGACAGAGACATATATTCTTGAACTAATTATGAACACTAAAATTTCAACTGTTTATAGCATACTGAGTAATCTATACTAAGACTCGGGGTCATCAAAACCAAGTCTATATTAAATACGCACTAAGCTCACAATATTAAGAATGAAAGTGGTGAACGAGTTATGAAGTTAGAGAATATAAGTTATATAACTATTCAAGGAACTAGGCTTAACTATATTTCTGAGGCAATTGGTAATGTCGTAAAATAAATGTAGTGTAGAGAGAATCATTAAAATTTTCAAACATAGAGAGTTAGCCTCACATACCTTAACTTCCTGCTCTTGAGCGTAATACAACATTTGCCAACCCTTTCAACTTTAATCTACTGCACTACAAGTCAAAGACATTCCATATTAGCTATAATTCTCATGTTTTGGTCACTTAAGCATTTTCTCAAATACTTGGTGACATAAAGCTTCATAGTCCTTATTAATGGTGTTTCTACACCCAATAACCAATTCTCTTACTCCAAGATAAATTCTAAAGTCTTAAATGGTTATAATCAACATCATTCTTTATCACCCATAAGGTAAACAACACCGTTAATCCATAATCAACAATCAATAAGCCAAACCTATAATTATTCATGCTTTTCTATCAAACCCATAAACTCATATCTCATGAACTTGTAGTCTTCAATCGTTAATCCAATGCTATAATCAATTAGAGGGCGAAGATATTACCTTCTTGATATTCAATCTTCTTGAATTCGAGTTCTAGGGTTCCTTCTCTCAACAATGATGCCCCAATCAAATATCTAATGATTTGGAGGGCTTACCCATGTTAATAAGATGTTAGGAAATTGAAATTAACTTAGAATCACCAATAGAACTTACCTTGGGTGGTGAAGGGACCTTTAAGGAGTTAGGTTTTTGAGAGCTTTTCTTTCTTGAGCAAGTTTTTATGTTTTGGAGTTGTGGGGTACGAAGTAGGGATTTAAAATGATGCCCTATGAGTGCCCCCATGCACCTGGTAGGCCTGACTGGGCACCTGACCGTGTAATATGGCAGTAACACTGCCTCAGGAGCGCGGCCGCACACGGGGCGCGTTCAGGGCGCGCATATCATATACTATTCTATAAAACACGCATAACATTTTGCAAAGAGATCCGTTCGGGCTCCATAATATATCGTTGGAAATATATTTCAAAGGCCTAAAACTTTAATTCTTTGATGTTTCCCAAATTCCTTACACATTTTCATTAAACCCTGTTGAAAGGCAGACCTTCTGCAAACTTAGTAGTTTCTGTCAAATCTTATATACTTCACTTTCCATCTTGATTTTGAAACAACTATTTTACCCATAATCATCCCGATGGGACTTCACATGTCAAAAATATAACCTTACTACTCCTTTAACTCATTCATACTTAAGCCAAATTTACGGGGTATTACAGTCTTAATTAGTCCAATCCTGAGTGAGTTATGTGCCATGTGTGTGTAAGGTTTTGTGTTATTCTGTGTGTGGCATTTGCTGCCTAGAACTTGCCCCGTGTGTTTGCAAAGAGAAGTAGTACTTTTGTTTAGTCTTGAAAATGATATAGCCATTTCTTTGTTAAGCCCCACATATATATAATATATATATCTATATATATATATATATATATATATATATATATATATGTATGTATTATACCCGCCTAATTGCTATGCATCGTAGTTAACCCCTTTGAGCCTATAATCCCGCCATTTGAGCATGTAATCACGTTTCCTTGGCAAGCACATTACAAGACTTATCC
>MU774249.1:136959-153861 GCA_026770625.1 Nicotiana glauca
ATATATATATATATATATATATATATATATATATATATATTCCTTGATAGTAGTGGCTCTTGACATAATTGTGCTTAAAGATGTAGGGTGTTAATATATATTGATGTGAAGGTGGAGTTATTGGTTGATATAAGTATGGGCTTGAATGTTAAAATGGATGTATTAATGTTCTTAGGGAGGTATAGTCACTCTTATATCTAAATGTACCCTACCCGTCCCGCATCCTAAATTTCAACCAATTAAAGTCCTGCTTGATCCTAGATTGAATGAGCTCGATTAGCAAAGTAGTATAGTACATGCAAGCCTATGATGCATCTTTTGTGGCATATGAATATTACTAGTTAAAGATGGCACGTGCTAAGCCCTAGCCCTAGCCCAAGCCCACCATTTGTTAGATAGAATTATTATAGTATTAATTACATTATAGTGAATTAGATATTATACATGTATGTTATGTAGTTTTACCAAGGAGCTGTAATATTGCAGAAGTTGAGCCATCAGTATATGTTTGGTGTGATACCAAAACAATGCTTACTGGCTTGAGGCTTGCTTTTAGGTGAGTTTGAGGAGGAGAAAAAGAAATGGTTGCTTAGGATAAGGAGACAAATATGTTATATACCTAAAATAAGTAAGTAGGTATGAACTTCATGTTCACTACAATTTATCAGCACATAAGGAATGTACAAAATGAAAGACGAGAAATCAAAGAGACAAAGACAGTGGTTCAATTACCCGTAATTGTCGTGTAATAGGAGGCAAAGGTAAGAATAAAATTATGGTTGAAAGAGTCAGGTCCCAATTTCCCATTAGGCCACAAACAGAGGACTGTAAAGATTAAAAGCTCCTAAATTCTATCTTTAGTTGTGGTGGCAGATATGGCTTTTTGTAGACAACGAATAATTCTTCCTAAAAGCATTTTCACTTTGCGAATCAGGAGGAAATAGAGTGTAGATGATGTTCATTTGAGTGGTAGATGATGTAAAGCAACGTGTAAAAGCTAACTCATGACTTATGCCAAAATATTTGCAGGTTTTCTAAAATATTAAATTATATAAATTACTGCATATTAAGTGTACATAACATTTATCTATTGTAATTTGTCAGTTATATCTCTTTGAGGTTGTAGTTCAATCGCTGGTTGTAATATCTGTAATTGACTTTTAAGCAAATAGACAAAAGATATTTTCACATTTGCTATATAGTTAATCACTAAACTCGTTAAAAAGGATTGGTATCCTCCAATCTCTTGTCTAACTCCCTATCGATATTTTGAGATTTGGTGAAAGAGATACTTCAAATATCGGATAAAGGAATTTCTTTTAAATTCTTTTGTTGGTGGGCTTAGAAGTATGCATCAACGGTATATAGATGCCTCGCATTGGTTCAGCGCTTCGATTAGTCTGATTTATTTATAACCATGACATGTAATCTATTTTTTACAGAAATAAAATAACATTTAGCATCAATGGATGAAGTTTAATATGAGGCCCAAGATTTTAAAAGAAAGTTATAAGATTATTTTTATTTGAAGTTTATTCTTCTAACTTTTTGAGATACAAAATTGTCAATAATCTTTTTTATAATTGATTTTTTCTAATAATTTCTTTTCAATTGATAATATGGCCAATTCATTATATTTTTTTCTTGAGAAATTGTTGATCTTAGATAATATTTTATACAACAATAGAAGCATATAACTATTAGAAGCTTAAAAGTATTGTTGAACACTTGAACTAATGAAATCTTGGAGAAAGAAGGTAAGTAAGAATATAAAAGAGAAAATATGTAGGAGTTTCTGAAATATGAAGAGATTAAAAATAAGAAAGATTGACTTAGATAAATTAAGGAAGAGGGTAAACTTTTTATAGTTATCTAATAAAGGAGAAAAAATGTGACGACCCGACCGATTGTCTTAAGAATTAACGCTCTGATCTCCTATTAGCTGCTTTCCCCGTATTTATTTATGCTATTTTGGTTTGTCGGGATGTTCGTTTTTAAGTTTCACAGAGTTTTGGAACACTTAGTCCCTAAGCGAGAGCTTAAGTGTTGGAAAGTTGATCGTAGTTGGAACATTGTGAAGACGCCCTCTGAATGGAAATCCGATGGTTGTGTTAGCTTCGTTAGGTGATTTCAGGCTTAGGGGCATGTTCGTATTGTGTTTTGGAGGTCCGTAGCTAATTTAGGCTTGAAAAGCCAAAAGTTGAATGTTTGAAGTTTCCAGTTCGATAGTGAGATTTTGATCTGAGGGTCGGAATGGAATTCTGAGAGTTACAGTAGTTCCGTTATGTCATTCAGGTTGTTTGTGCAAAGTTTTAGGTCATTCGGATGTGTTTTGGTTGGGTTTTTTATGAAAAGCGTAATTTAGAAGATTTTGGAGTTTTTAGGCTTGAATCCAATGCAAAATATGTGTTGTGATGTTGTTTTGGGCATTTCGAAGATTGTAACAAGTTTGAATGATGTTTTAGGATTGGTTGGCATATTTGGTTGAGATATAGGGGGCCTCAGGTGTGTTTCGGATTATCAACGGGTCATTTTTGGAACTTAGGAAATTGTAGAAAATGTTGCAGCAGTGAGTTCTGGTTTCCTTCTTCGCATTCGCGAGAGGGGTCCCGCGTTCGCGAAGAGGAGATAGGGATGGGGAAACGTTTGGCCATCAAGTTCATGAGGGTTCTTCCACGTTCGCTAAGGGGTGGATGGTTGTGCTACGCATTCGCGATTGGGCTTCGCGTTCACGAAAGAGGAATTGGCCCAGTGGAGTCTTGTGCATCACGTTCGCATGGTGTCCGCTGCTTTTGCGAATGTTAGTGAGGTTTAAGCATCGAATTCGCGATGGTGTTGTCGTGTTTGTGATGGTGTTGTCGCTTTCGCGAAGTGTAGTTTTTGGTCAAAGTCATTTTGTGCTTCGGGAACGCGAGGCCATGACCGCGTTCGCGAATAAGGAATACCTGGGCAGAATATAAGATTTCAAAATCTAGAGTTAGCCATTTTTATTCAAAACAAAAGTTTGGGAGCTCAGATTTGAGCGAGAATTTGAGGGATTTTTAGAGGTCTTGATTCTAAACTCCTTTTTGGTTATTACACATTAATCTAAACAAGAAGTCATCATTAAATTTCGGGAGTTGTATGAAAATTGGGGAAAAGTTCTTAGGCCAAGAAATTGAGTTTTGATTGGGGATTTGACATTGGATTTGGATAATTTTTATATGGTTAGACTCGTGAGATTGTGACAATTCTAGAAATGTAAATTTTACCCGATTTCGAGATATGGGCTCGAGGGGCATTTTTGTCATTTTATCTAATTTCGCATATTAGCTTAGAATTTTATTGTAGAATCAGTTACTTAAGTGTTATTTACAATATGCTATTGAATTGAATAAATTTGGGCCATTTGGAGTCGAGTATTCGTGGCAAGAGCGTGGTTTCGGGTTGATTTGAGCTTGTTCGAGGTAAGTGGCTTGCCTAACCTTGTGTGCGGGACTTTTCCCTTAGGATTTGGTATATTTGATAATTGAAATGCCTTGTACGTAAGGTGATGAGTGCGTACTTATGCTAATTGTTGGAAATCCAATTTTCCTTAAGTACTACTAGTATGTTTACTGTCACGGCCCGAATTTCCCATCCCCGGGGGTCGTGATGGCGCCTACTAATAAGAGCTAGGCAAGCCAACCCTTAACTACCTCTTTCATTAACTGATTTACTTCTTTTAACAATTATCAATAATATCATGCAAACAACGAAATAAAGTAAATAAGCGGAAGTCTTAAATTAAAGGATATGAACAATAATACGGAAAACCAACATAATCTCTACTCAAGAACTGGTGTCACATACTCACGAACCACTAAGAATACTAAATATAACCGTTTGAAAGAAAGTACAAACTGTTTGTCTCGAATACATGAGATAACAGACTAAAATAAAAGATAGAGGAGACGTCGGGCCTGCGTACACCTGCAAGGCTACCTCGGTATCTCGCTGGACTAAAGGCTAAATCCCACGCTACTGCTGCTGTCCAATGCCTGGATCTATGCAAAAGAGCACAGAGTGTACTATCCGCACAACGGACCCCATATGCCGGTAAGTGCCTAGCCTAACCCCGGCGAACTAGTGACGAGGATAGACCGGACTACCACAAAAACCTGTGTAGTTATATATACATATACAGTGGAATCGAAATACAGAAATTAACCAGTAAATATGGGAGGGGAGCATGTTGTGGGGAAGATAACAACTCCAAATAAAAATCATCAAATAACGAAGAAACCAGCATAGCTAGACATCAAATAAGAATCGGAAATCAATAAGTGCACGACATCACCCTTCGTGCTTTTACTCTCATCCTCACCAAGCAAATAATGATAAAAATGTGCACGGCATCACCCTTCGTGCTTTTACTCTATTTTCTCATATATGATCAATAGAAATGACATGGAATGGTACATCGTGTGGCACGGCATCACCCTTCGTGCTTTACTCTCTTTCCTCACAATAAGCAAATAATGCACGACATCACCCTTCATGCATTACACTCTTACCTCACAATAAGCAAACAATGCACGCAATCACCCTTCGTGCTTTAACACTCTTACTCACCCAAATAACAATCTCAAACAAGGGCAAGGGAATAAACAAGACAATAATAGAAATCCCGAAAGGGAACACAATTAAACAATTAAATCCCGGAAAGGGTACAAAATCAATAATCTCAACATCCCCGCAAGGAAAAATATCCAATAAGCAACAATATCCCAGCAAGGGAGCAATTTTAATACTCTTTCTCTTCATTTCACTTTTATTTCATATTTCACTTTACAACTTGAGCCAATGCTCCAAAGCGTTCAACCATTTAATATATGTTCACAATTGTAATATAACTTGAGCCAATACTCCTCATTCTTCATAGGTCACACCTTCCTTTCACAAGCTTTTAACAACAAATAGGAATCATCACCAAGGCAAGAGAAATACAAAGAAATCAAGATATTCACAATTTGAAGACTCACGGTCATGCTAGACACCAACGTATAGTTACTCGTCACCATGCCTATACGTCGTACTCAACAAGTAGCAATTGGCAAATGAGACTCAACTCCTAGTCCCTCAAGCTAAGGTTAGACCAAACACTTACCTTAATGCCTTAAATACAACTCAAGCCTCAATTATAGATTTACCCCGTGATTCGACCTCCAATTCGCTCGTATCTAATCACAAATTACTTAATTACAGTAATAAGCACTAAATGAATCAACCCCACAGCATGAAAGTGAGTTTTCCAAAGTTTTACCCAAAAAGTCAAAAATCGCCCCTGGACCCACGTGGTCAAAACCCGAGGTTCGAACCAAAACCCGATTACCCATTCCCCCACAAACTCAAATATATAATTTGTTTTGAAATCGGACCTCAAATTGAGGTCCAAATCCCTAATTTTTTGAAAAACCCTAGGTTCTACCCAAACACCCAATTTCACCCATGAAAATCATTGATTTTAAGTTGAAAGCATGTTAAATGATGTTAATGATTGAAATAAATGTGTAAAAAGTAATTTACAATTGATTTGGAAGAAGGCTTGTTCTTGAAAAATCACCCAAAGGAGTTGTATTATGAAAATGAGGTGAAAATATCTTAAAAATCAACTAAGTATAATAAAATGCAGGTTGCAGATATGGGAATTGCGAACCCCGACCCTCAGATATGGGAATTGCGAATAAACAGTTCGTATTTACTACCCCATAGAAAATTGCTGACCTTCGCATTTGCGACATCAGCATCATATTTGCTAGAGTCGCATTTGCGACCTATTGTTCGCATTTGCAAGGTCTGGCCAATAGGAAGGTGTTTGCATTTGCGATGAATTGTCTCGCATTTGCGAGAAAGAGCAGACTTGGGCCAACTTCGCAATTGCAAAAGGCCGTTCGGATTTGCGATATCGCTTTTGCGAACCAGGCATCGCAAATGCGAAGCATGCAGGTCAGAAATGCAACAACTATCTTTCCAAGTCCAAAATGCACTCGTGGCCTATGCAAAACTCACCCGAGCCCTCGGGGATACAAACCAAATATGCACACAACCTCAAAAACATCCTACAGACTTATTCGCGCGATCAAATCGCCAAAATAACATCATATACATTGAATTAAACCTCAAAAGCCAAAAATTCTTTCAAACTTCATAAAATCTCAAATTTCCTATTTTAGGTCTGAATCACATCAAACGACGCCTGATTTCAACCAAACTTTACAGAAACATCTTAAATCACATATAAGATATGTAGCGGGAGCCGGAACCAAAATACGGGCCTGATACCAACACGTTCTAATCAGTTTTCATTTCAATTTTTCTTAACAATTTCAGAAAAAAATTTTGTTTATAATTTTTTTTCTTGGGCTTGGAACCTCGGAATTCGATTCCGGTCATATGCCCGAGTCTCATATTTTTCTACGGATCCTCCGGGACCGTCCAATCATGTGTCCTGATCCGTTTAACCAAAATACTGACTGAAGTCAAATTGATTCATTTTAACATCAAAATTTATCGTTTTTCACATAATTTCATATTTAAGCTTTCCGGCTACGTGCCTGGACTGCGCATGAAAATCGAGGCGACTCAAAAATGAGGTTTTTTAGGCCTCGTAAGCACAGAAAGGATAAGAAAATCTGATGACCCTTTGGGTCGTCACATTCTCCACCTCTTAAACAACCGTTCATCCTCGAACGGACAGAAAAAAGGAAGTACCTGAGTCGGAAAAAAATAAGGATAACGGCTCTGCATATCGGACTCGGACTCCCAGGTTGATGCCTCAGGAGGCTGACCTCTCCACTTAACACGAACAGAAGGGAAACTCTTGGATCTCAACTGACGAACCTGCCGATCTCGAATAGCCACTGGCTCCTCTTCATAAGACAAGTCCGAAGCATGGACACATGATACACTGGATGCACCACTGATAAGCTCGGCGGCAAAGCAAGTTTACAAGCCACCTCTCCCACTCGATCAAGAATCTCAAATAGACTAATGAACCTAGGGCTAAGCTTGCCCTTCTTCCCAAATCTGATCACGCCCTTTATAGGCGACACTCGGAGCAATACCCGCTCACCAACCATAAAAGCCACATCCCTAACCTTGCGATCTGTATAGCTCGTCTGCCTGGACTGAGCTGAACGAAGCCTATCCTAAATGATCATGACCTTGTCCAAGGCCTCCTGAACCAAATAAATACCCAACAATCGAGCCTCTCCCGGCTCAAACCACTTAATCGGAGACCGACACCGCCTACCATATAAGGCCTCATAAGGAGCCATCTGGATGCTCGACTGGTAGCTATTGTTATAGACAAACTCCGCTAAAGGAAAGAACGTATCGCACGAACCTGCAAAGTTAATAACACAAGCTCGGAGCATACCCTCTAAGATTTGAATAGTCCGCTTGGACTGACTGCCTATCTGGGGATGGAATGTTGTCCTCAACTCAACCCGTGTGACCAACTCTTGCTGAACTTCCCTCCAGAAATGCGAGGTAAACTGCGTACCTCGATCCGAAATGATAGATACAGGCACACCATGAAGGCGAAAAATCTTCCAAATATAGATCTCAGCCAACCTCTTTGAAGAATATGAGACTGCCACAAGAATGAAATGTGTTGATTTGGTCAGCCTATCAACAATGATCCAAATTGCGTCGAACTTCTTCCGAGTCAGTGGAAGTCCAGTAACAAAGTCCATAGTAATCTGCTCCAACTTCCACTCGAAAAGCTCAATCCTGTGAAATAAACCATTAGGCCTGTGATGCTCATACTTAACCTGCTGACAATTCAAAAAACGAGCCACGTGTGTTACAATATCCTTCTTCATTCTACGCTGCCAGTAATGCTACCAAAAATCTTGATACATCTTCGCGGCGCTCGGATGAATAGAGAACCGGGAACTATGGGCCTTCTCTAAAATCAACTCTCGAAGCCCATCCACATTGGCCACACAAACTCGCCCCTGCAATCTTAAGACTCCATCAGTATCTAATGTAACCTGCTTGGCAACCCCACACTGCACCGTGTCTCCAGGGATACAGAAATTGGGATCATTATACTGCCAATCACGGATACGCTCCAATAATGAAGAACGAGCGACCATGGAAGCTAACACACGACTGGGCTCAGAAACGTCCAGCCTCACGAACTGATTGGATAAAGCTTGAACATCCAAAGCAAGCAGCCTCTCACCGACTGAAATATAAGCAAGACTGCCCATACTAGCTGACTTCCTACTCAATGTATCGGCCACTACATTGGCCTTTCTCAGATGATATATAATGGTGATATCATAATCCTTCAACAACTCCAACCACCTCCTCTTCCCCAAGTTCAACTCCTTTTGCTTGAACAAATACTAAAGACTCTCGTGATCTGTGAACACCTCATATGCCACGCCATACAGATAATGCCTCCAAATCTTCAATACATGAACTATTGCTGCCAACTTCAAATCATGAATCGTATAGTTCTTCTCATAAATCTTCAACTGCCTCGAAGCATAAGCAATGACCTTGCCATCATGCATCAACACTGCCCCAAGCCCAAAACGGGAAGCATCACTATAGATCGTATAAGGCCCTAAACCTGTGGGCGAAACTAACACTGGTGTCGTAGTCAGAGCTGTCTTGAGCTTCCGAAAGCTCGCCTCACACTCATCTGACCATCTGAACTGGGCACCGTTCTGGGTCAATATGGTCATCAGGGTTGCAATGGATGAAAACCCCTCCACGAACCGTCGATAGTAGCCTGCCAACCCCAAGAAACTCCAAATCTCTGTAGCTGATGCTGGTCTAGGCCAGTTCTTGACTACCTCAATTTTCTTTGGGTCTACCCGGATACCCTCTACTGATACAACATGACGCAGAAATTCAACCGAACCCAACCAGAATTCATACTTCGAGAACTTGGCATATAACTGACTATCCCTTAGAGTCTGAAGAACCACTCTAAGGTACTAATCGTGCTCCTCCTGGCTGTGGGAATATATCAATATATCATCAATGAAAACTATCACGAATGAGTCCAAATAGGGCCTGAACACTCGGTTCATCAAGTCCATGAAAGTTGCTGGTCATTTGTCAACCTGAATGACATAACCAAGAACTCATAATGCCCATACCGAGTGCGGAAAGTTGTCTTAGGGACATCGGATGCCCTAATCCTCAACTGATGGTAGCGAGACCGCAAGTCAATCTTGAAAAATACCATGACACCCTGAAGCTAGTTGAACAAATCATCAATCCTCGGCAGTGGATACTTATTCTTGATCGTTACCTTGTTCAATTGCCGGTAATCAATACACATTCTCATTGACCCATCCTTTTTCTTGAGGAATAACACCGGCGCACCCCAAGGTGAGACACTGGGTCTAATGAAGCCCTTCTCAAGCAAATCCTGCAACTGTTCCTTTATCTCTTTCAACTCCGGTGGGGCGATACGATATGGCAGGATAGAAATGGGCTAAGTGCCCGGAACCAGATCAATGCAAAAATCAATATCCGTGTCGGGTGGCATACCCGACAGGTCTAAAGGAAAAACATCGGGGAACTCATAAACAACGGGCACCGGATCGTTAGAGGGAACCTCAGCACTGGAATCACGAACATAGGCTAAATAGGCAAAACACCCCTTCTCGACCATACGCCGAGCCTTCACATATGATATAATACTACGGGTAGAATGACCAGGAGTCCCCCTCCACTCCAAATGAGGCATACCCAGTAAAGCTAAGGTCACAGTCTTGGCTTGACAGTCCAAGATCGCGTGATAGGGTGATAACCAGTCCATCCTCAATATAATATCAAAGTAGACCATATCTAAAAGCAAAAAATCTACACGAGTCTCCAGATCCCCAATCACCACAACACAGGAACGACGGACTCAATCGACCACGATATAATTACCCACCCGTGTAGACACATAAACCGGAATACCCAATGCATCACTAGGCATGACCAAATACGGGGCAAAATTGGATGACACACACGAAGACATAGACCCTAGATCAAACAACACTGAAGCATCTCTATCACAAACCAGAACCGTACCTGCAATAACTGAATATGAAGCGTCTGCCTCGGGCCTGGCCTGAAGAGCATAACATCGGGGCTGGGCCCCACCATTCTGATCTACCTCTCTGTGACGGCCTGCTGCTGGCGGGCCTCCATCTCTGGCGGTCTAAGCTAGACCTCTATGACCTCTACCTCCACCTCTAGCATCTCTACCCCCACCCCTAGCTGGCTGGGCGGGCTGTGGAACACCTGGTACCTGAACCATGGAACAAGAACCCTGGTGCTGAGAACTGCCGAGTGCTCGAGGGAAAAATCTAGCAATATGTCCCGTGTCACCACAAGTGTAACAAATCCTTGGCTGCTGAGTCTGCTAGCCTTGTCAAACTGAATGACCACCACGGAGTTTTTGAAGTGGCGGTGCACTGATAGGAGCTGGCGGTGCACTGAATGGATGCTGATCAGAATAGTGCGTGTGAGAACCACGGCCACCTGGGGCACCTTGAGAAACCTGGAGAGCTGACTGGAAAGGCCTGGAAGGCTGACCCCTATCATACGAATCTCTGCCTCCAGACGAGGCACCACTGAATCGGCATGACTGACGGGGTCTCTTGTCTGCTCTATGACCACCCCCTATGAAAATACCATCTTAATCCTCCGAGCCACATTGGCCACCTCCTGAAAAGATATCTCGCTCCCAACCTCTCTAGCCATCTGGAGATGAATAGGCTGAATGAGTCCATCAATAAACCATCTCACTCTCTCCCTCTCAGTGGGAAGTATAACAATAGCATGGCGGGCCAACTCAATAAACCTAGTCTCGTACTGGGTGACTACCATGGATCCCTGATGGAGATGCTCAAACAGCCTCCGATAGGCCTCCCACTGTGTAATAGGGAGAAACCTCTCCAGAAATACATGCGTGAACTGCTTCCAGGTCAAGTCTGGAGATCCTGCTAGTCTAGCTAAACAATAATCCCTCCACCAAGTCTTGGCGGATCAAGACAACCAGAATGCAGTGAAATCAACCCCATTGGTCTCAGCAATACCCATGTTTTGAAGAACCTTGCGGCAGCTATCCAAATAATCGTGAGGATCCTCGATAGATGCACTGCACTGCTGAAGGTAGTAGAGAATCTTGGTGAACCTATCTAACCTCTATAAAGCATCGGCAGACATGGATGCCCCATCGCCGATCTGAGATACTATGACCGCCTGAGCTGCTCTAACATGCTGAACTACTGGAGTCTAAATGTAAGGAGCTACCTGCTCTGGAGTACGAGCATTAGGAGTTTGGGCCCCTCCTCCAACCTGAGAGACGACTGGTGCTACAAGAAGCAAACCTGCTCGGGTAACACTCTCCATAAGGCCCACCAATCTGACCAGAGAGTCCTGAAGAACTGGGGTAGCAATAAACCCCTGTAGGAACTGATATGGGCCCACCAAAACTGTTGGGAATGGGGCCGGAATTTCCTCGTCAAAGCCAACATGAGGCTCAACCACTGGTGCTGCTGCTCGGGGATGAGCTCTACCCCTGCCTCGACCTCTAGCACAGACTCGGCCTCGCCCTCTGCCCGTAGTGGGAGATGCCTGGAGCTTGGACCGTTGATCAGAAGATGAGGAAGCGCATTTTCTAGCCATCTACGAAAGAACAGAGTAGAAATTTAATTAGCATTGAGAAACCAAACTTCATGACAAGAAAGAACAAATGTGAAACTTTTTCCTAACTTTGTAGCCTCTGGGGGATAAATATAGACGTCTCTGTACCTATCCCTCAGACTCTACTAAGCTTGCCCGTGAGTTGTGAGACCTATGTAACCTAGAGCTCAGATACCAACTTGTCACAACCCGAATTTCACATCCTCGGGGGTTGTGATGGTGCCTACTAATAACAGCTAGGCAAGCCAACCCTTAACTACCTCTTTCATTAACTGATTTACTTATTTAAACAATTATCAGTAATATCATGCAAAAAACGAAATAAAGTAAATAAGAGGAAGTCTTAAATTAAAGAATATGAACAATAATGCGGAAAATCAACATAATCTCTACCCAAGAACTGGTGTCACATACTCACGAACCACTAAGAATACTAAATACAACCGTTTGAAAGAAAGTACAAACTGTTTGTCTCGAATACATGAGATAACCAACTAAAATAAAAGATATAAGAGACGTCGGGCCTACATACGCCTGCAAGGCTACCTCGGTGTCTCGCTAGACTAAAGGCTAACTCCTACTCTACTGCTGCTATCCAATGCTTGGATCCGTACAAAAGAGCACATAGTGTAGTATCAGCACAACCGACCCCATGTGCTGGTAAGTTCCTAGTCTAAGCCCACGAAGTAGTGACGAGGCTAAACCAAACTATCACAAAAACCTAGGCAGTTATATATACATATACAGCGGAATCGAAATACAGAAATTAACCAATCAATATGGGAGGGGAGCATGTTGTGGGGAAGATAACAACTCCAATAAAAATCATCAAATAATGAAGAAAGCAACATAGCTAAACATCAAATAAGAATCAAAAATCAATAAGTGCATGGCATCACCATTCCTGCTTTTACTCTCAACCTCATCAAGCAAATAATGATAAAAATGTGCACGGAATCACCCTTAGTGCTTCTACTCTCTTTCCTCACATATAATCAATAGAATTGGCATATAATGGTACATCGTGCGGCACGACATCACCTTTCGTGCTTTACTCTCTTTCCTCACAATAAGTAAATAATGCACGTCATCGCCTTTCATGCTTTACACTCTTTCCTCACAATAAGAAAACAATGCACGACATCACCCTTCGTGCTTTAACACTCTTTCTCACCCAAATAACAATCACAAACAAGGGCAAGGGAATAAACAAGACAATAATAGAAATCCCGGCAAGGGAACATAATTAAACGATTAAATCCCGGCAAGGGTACTACATAAATAATCTCAACGTCCCGGCAAGGGAAGATATTCAATAAGCAACAATATCCCGGGAAGGGAGAAATTTAAATACTATTTCTCTTCCTTTCACTTTTATTTCATATTTCACTTTGCCACTTGAGCCATGCTCCAAGGAGTTCAACCCTTTCATATACATTCACAATTGTAATATAAATTGAGCCAATGCTCCTCGTTGTTCATAGGTCACACTTTCCTTTCACAAGATTTTCACAACAAATAGGAATCATCACCAAGGCAAGAGAAATACAACGAAATCAAGATATTCACAATTCTAACCCTCACGGTCATGCTAGACATCAACATATAGATACTCTTCACCATGCCTATACAACGTACTCAACAAGTAGCAATTAGCTAATGAGACCCAACTCCTAGTCCCTCAAGCTAAGGTTAGACCAAACACTTACCTCAATGCGTTGAATACAACTCAAGCCTCAATTATAGCTTTACCCCATGATTCCACCTCCAACTCACTCGTATCTAATCACAAATTACTTAATTACATTAATAAACACTAAATGAATCAACCCCAATGCATGAAAATGAGTTTTCCAAAGTTTTACCCAAAAAGCAAAAAAATTGCCTCGGGCCCACGTGGTCAAAACCCGAGGTTCGAACCAAAACCCGATTACCCATTCCCCTACGAACTCAAATATATAATTTATTTTGAAATCGGACCTCAAATTGAGGTCCGAATCCCCATTTTTTTGAAAAACCTAGGTTCTTCCCAAAACACCCAATTTCACCCATGAAAATCATTGATTTTAAGTTGAAAACATGTTAAATGAAGTTAATGATTGAAAGAAATGAGTAAAAACCAACTTACAGTTGATTTGGAAGAAGGTGTGTTCTTGAAAAATCGCACAAAGGAGTTGTGTTTTGAAAATGGGGTGAAAATGTCTTAAAAATCAACTAAGTATAAAAAAAATACAGGTTGCAGATATGGGAATTGTGAACCCCGACACTCAGACATGGGAATTGCGAAGAAACAGTTCGCATTTGCGACCCCTTCAAAAATTGCTGACCTTTGCATTTGCGAAATCAGCATCGCATTTGTGAGAGTTGCATTTGCGACCTATTATTCGCATTTGCGATGTCTGGACAATAGGAGGGTGTTCGCATTTGCAATGAATTGTCTCGCATTTGCGAGAAAGAGCAAACTTGGGCCAACTTCGAAATTGCGAAAGGCTGTTCACATTTGCGATATCGCATTTGCAAACCAGGATTCGCAAATGTGAAGCCTGCGGGTCAGAATGCAACAACTATCTTAACAAGTCCAAAATGCACTCGGGGCCTATCCAAAACTCACCCGAGCCCTCGGGGATCCAAACCAAATATGCACACAACATCAAAAACATCCTACAGACTTATTCGCTCGATCAAATCGCTAAAATAACATCATATACATTGCATTAAACCTCAAAAGCCAAAAATTCTTTCAAACTTTATAAAATCTCAAATTTCCCATTTTAGTTCTGAATCACGTCAACGACGTTCGATTTCAACCAAACTTTAAATAAAAATCTTAAATCACATATAAGACCTGTAACGGGCGCCGGAACCAAAATATGAGCCCGATACCAACACGTTCTAATCATTTTTCATTTTAATTTTCCTTAACAATTTCAGAAAAATAATTTCCTTTAAAAATTCATTTCTCGGGCTCGGGACCCCGAAATTTGATTCCAGGCATACGCCCGAGTTCCATTTTTTTCTACGGACCCTCCGAGACCGTCCAATCATGGGTCCGGAACCGTTTAGCCAAAATGATGACCAAAGTCAAATTCATTCATTTTACCATCAAAATTTGTCATTTTTCACAGAATTTCATATTAAAGCTTTCCGGCTACGCGCCCAGATTGCACATGCAAGTCGATGTGACTCAAAAATGAGGTTTTCGAGGCCTCAGAAGCACAAAACGGATAAGAAAATCGGTGATGACCCTTTGGGTTGTCACATTTACATTCCTGTTCATTTTTTGTACTATTTAAGCCTGTGTTAACTTAGTAAAAGCATGCCTAAGTGATTAAATTGCCTTATTTGTTTAACTGCTTTACCTGAGGTATCTGCAGCATGCTAGGCTAGACTATTTGCTTGCCTTAATATTTTCTGAGCATTTCTCCAATTGTTGTTGTGTATTTACATTAAGACTACGGATGTGGGATTTCGGTAGCTACTCCGTTCTCTATTTACATTTGGGACTACGTATGTGGGACTTCGGTAGATCCCCTTGCAGAGTTATATGGAACTACGGTAATGCACCCAGTAGATTCCCCAGTACTGGGTATTTATGTTTGGGACTATGGTATGGGATTCCGACAGATCCCCGAGTACTATGAGTTGGACTACGGGACGGTATCCCGAGAGGCTTATTGGATATGTATATTTGGGAGTTCAGGACGGTATCCTAGAAGATCCGTGGTTGATATTATTGGAGTTGAGCTGGATTTTCCTTCTGTGTAGTTGTTGTTATTCTTTATATCATGTTTTAATTTTACCGTTGTACATATTTATACTGTTCTGATCTACACTGTTGAATTATATCTTTTATTTAACTTCAGTAATGCTCTGACCTTCCTCGTCACTACTCAATCGAGGATAATCTTGTCACTTA
Organism: Nicotiana glauca; assembly: GCA_026770625.1. NCBI lineage: Eukaryota > Viridiplantae > Streptophyta > Magnoliopsida > Solanales > Solanaceae > Nicotiana > Nicotiana glauca. The sequence continues at coordinate 152,567 of MU774249.1, forward strand.
CTGAGTACCGTCGTGGTGTACTCATTCCCTTTCTGCGCATGTTTTTGATGTGCAGATCTAGGTACTTCTACCCAGTCATACCACCCCTGAGGCGAGGCGACTGCTCTAGCGACTTTGAGGTATATCTGCCGCGTGCGCAGACTGAGGAGTCTCTTTCCATTCCTGCATTCAGTATTTAGCCCTTTTATACGCCCTGTTCTTGCTAGACATTCCAGAGTTAGAGCTATGTAGTACTTCTAGCTTGTGATTCATGGGTTTCCTGGTTTTGGGAGTATGTATTAGTTTCGAGAAGTTAAGTATTGTGTGTGCCGAGAAGCATTTTATATATCGTTCATTTCAAATATTTTTGGCTTTGATTGTTTCTTCGGCAAGTTTTGTTTATGTTCTGCATTGTTAGGCTTACCTAGCTGTAGAGACTAGGTGTCGTCACAATAGTTCATGGAGGGCGAACTGGGGTCGTGACAAAAAAATAAAAAATTGAAACATTAGGAAAACTATTCATCTACCCATTTTTGAGTAAGTTAAATTATTACTTTATTTATATATGAAAAAATTTCTTCTTTCTTTTTATATTAAAAATAGGTTAATTTACCCGAACTTCGTACAGTTCAATATAATGTTTTTTCTAATTTTAATATAGAAGCAATAAAAAATAAAGAAAAACATAAATATGAAAAATTAAAAAGTCAAATATATAAAATGGAAGGTACATATCAAGATAAAACATAAAACAGAGCAATTAAAAAGTATCGTATGCATTTTTTATAGATTATCTTGATAGAACGCATACACAAATAAACATGTCTCAACTAATCAAGCTTTTTTTCCCTTCGAAGTAATAAAGTTCCATGTCCTACAAATCGTTTATCTTTCAGATACAATCATCCTCTTTTAGACCCAAATGCAGGGATGGAATATTGGCCAACACAACTGCAACATAAAGTGTTGTAATATTCAATCTATGTTAAATAATTTGTTATGAATCCAGTTCAAGAATTGGGCCTAGAATCAGCTGAAGAAGATTGTGGGCCTAGGGTGGAGTCATTCGCAGAGAATACTGGGCCTGGAACTAATCTAAGAAGCAGTAATAGAATTAAACAACCCAGTAGAAGGCTAACTGATTTCATTTGGAAGGGTGACTCAGCATAGGGTGACTCAGCATAAGAATTATCGGGAAGAAGGTTCAGAGTGGTTACAAATAGCAGGGAACATGGGGAAAATGGGTAGGCAGTTAGTAATCAACATTGTCTATGTTCTCTTCCCCACTTCTTCTCCAAGTTTCCCATCTTTCATTC
>MU774249.1:157115-171019 GCA_026770625.1 Nicotiana glauca
GTAGTTTGTAATAGTTGCATTTGAATATTTAATCAAGAAGTTAGCTCCAGTTTATTTATTTTTTTGATAAATTGGTGTTTTCATCCAGCGGACTCAATGGGTGATTCAAAACTCAAATCTGCTGATAATGGTGTTTCTCAATAGGAGTTTGCAGATCTCTTTTCCACAGTTGCGAATCTGTGTTCTGCTTTTGATAACCATCAGAAACTATTGCAAGACTTCATTAACGCAGCCTCTCAGACAGCGACACTAGAACCAACTCGTATCTGCTCAGCAGAGGTGTGTTTGTCTCACAGAGCTTCTCCAGCGACATCGGCGATGATGAGACACAAACCTGTTGTGGTTGAACTACCCCGTTTCAGTGGTCTAAACTCCGAAGCCTAGGTGTTTCAAGCAGAGAGGTACTTTGATTTTTACTCTATTTCCTCTGCTCATCAATTGTCATTGGCCTCTTTTTACTTGGACGGAGAGGCACTGGAATGGTACCGATGGCTTGTTCGCAATAAGCAACTAGTTGAATGGCCTCACTTTGCCGAGAAATTATGCCAACATTTTTCGCAAGCAAAATCTTGAGGGACCTAAGGGTCGTCTTGCCAAACTCCGACAACAGTCAACAGTAGCTGAATACCAGGCTCGTTTTGAGGCCATCTCTAATGAGATTGAGGATATTTCTGAGTCCTGGTTTGTTCATCTATTTGTTTCGGGCCTCCGGTTGGATATTAAGACTGTAGTTTTAATACATAAACCCACTATAATGTCAGACGCGGTGGAACTAGCCCATTTACATGAGCAACGCATAGAGTTAGAAAAGCGGCCTGCCCGACCCGCTTTATCCAGGACCCAACCTCCACTTTTACCTGCTCCAAGTACAACCATGACCACTCCAACTAATAAGGCCTCAACATCCACTACACCTAAAATACCTTTCAAATGCCTTACACCCTCCGAACTCCAATCCCGCGAGAAAAAGGTCTCTGCTACAATTGTGATGAGAAGTTTGTTCCTGGGCATAAATGTAAGGCTCTTCCTCAGTAATTGCTTCTAGAAGACTCACCCTAAATTGTTGAGCTGCCAGATACCGTCACTTTAGATGATTTTCTCGCAGAGGAGCTTTAATGTTTGGAACTTCAGCAACATTCCACCATTTCATACCATACTCTAGCTGGTGGGCATTCTCCAACGTCTCTTCATTTCAAAGGTCAGGTCCGCGGAATGCCAGTATAGGTTATGGTGGATAATGGGAGCACGCACAATTTTGTGCAAAGTAAAGCTGCTAAGTTCCTTAACCTGGTTGTTTCAGCGGTTACACCATTTTCTGTGGTGGTTGGTAGTGATCAGCGTTTAAGGTGTGAAGGTGTGGTTCATAATGTCGCGCTCAATATTCAAGACTATGCTGTTGTGGTGGACTTATATGTTCTTCCGATGCATGGGTCGGATGTCCTACTGGGCATTACTTGGTTGCTTACACTTGGTTTGATATTGACTGATTATTCCACAAGAGTTATGGGATTCACATTCCAAGGCACACCAGTCCGACTAGTTGGAGAACCAGCGATAGAATCTCAACCGGTGCAATTGCAGTCTCTACGACGATTGGCAGAGACGGATGCAGTGTCATCATATTTTTGCTTGATGGTGATGGATGACACACCTTTGATACAAATGGAAGAGTCCCCTGATTTGCTAAGCCTATTGGAAGATTATGCGGATATTTTCCAAAAGCCTCAAGGTTTACCTCGTATCCGATCTCAGGACCATGCAATCCATTTGACTCTAGGATCTGGACCTGTTAATGTTTTCCCTTATCGCTATTCGTATTTTCAGAAGCAAATTATGGAGCAACTGGTGTCCGAAATGTTAGTAGTTGAATAAGACCTTATGTGAACATCATCGTAGGATCTGAGTTATTGTTTTGTTTTCCCCTTACTGTGTTGTGACCTTAGGATTTGGATTGTGTTTTCGTCGTTATTATGTATCATCATTTCTTATATTTTCGTTGTTACTTGTTGTTCTTTTCCCTCATCGTGATTGTAGCATTATTGGTAATTTCGTGCAGTCTTTACATATATATATATATATATATATATATATATATGTATATATATATACCATTTTTGTTGTTCCCCTCATTATATTGTTTATTTGACCGGTAGGTGTCTTGAGTGTTCCTCGTCAGTACTCCACTGAGGTTAGTCTTGATACTTATTGGCCACCACTGTGGTGTGCTCATGCTATTCTTCTACACATTTTTATTGTGCGGATCCAAGTACTTCCACTCAGTTCTGTCAGCCTTGGGAGGAGGCATTTTGGTAGAGACTTCGAGGTATATCTGCTACGTCCGCAGACCGAGGAGTCCCTTTCCAGCCTTCTGTAATAAGTATAGTCCTTCAGTATTTATCCTTGTTTTGACATTCTTGAGTTAGAGCCTCTTAGGTATCCCTTAGCTAGTGATTTGTGAGATTCCGGGTTTTGGGAATTTTGTTAGCTTCGAGAGCTGTTATTTTATGCGCCACGCGACACCCTAACCATTGTCTTATTTTATTAGTTAAGTTTTAAATTATTTCTTCCGCAATTATGGTTTATATTCCACATTGTTAGGCTTACCTAGTCGTAGCAACTATGTGCCATCACGAACTGTTCACGTAGGGCGAACTGGGGTTATGACAAGTTGGTATCAGATCTCTAGGTTCATAGGAGTCACAAATCACAAGCTGGTTTATTAGAGTCTCGTGGATCGGCACGGAGACGTCTGTACTTATTTGCGAGAGTCTATGTAACCGTTAGGAAAATTCCACTTCGTTTGATTTCCCTGTCGTGCGAGATTTTGACATCACAATCCTAAACCTTTGTCTTCTACTCTCTCACAGGTGGTGAGGACACGTACTACTCGAGGTGATCAGGCACCCGCGCCCCCAATTGCAGCCATCGGAGGTCGGTGCCGGTGTATAGGTCGAGGACGCGCACGTGGAGTAGCGAGAGCACCTGCGCGAGCTGCCGCCGAGGTACCACCAGCAGATCCAGCCAAAGTCCAGGCACTTGAAATGCCTACTGCTACTACTACTCTAGCTCTTCAGGAGACTTTGGCACAGTTCTTGAGCATGTACACCACTTTGGCTCAGGCAGGGTTGCTTCCCCTTGTTGTTTCCACGCCCCAGGCTGGGGGAGGAGCATAGACTCCGCCGCCCGCACTCCTGAGCAGCGAGTGCATATTGAGCAGGTCCTTGCTATTATTCTTGTGCCGCTTCCAGCACCAGTTCAGCCCGAGGGCATGGCAGCAGCTTCCGAGCAGGAGCAGATGAGACTAGAGAGGTTCAAGAAGTATGATCCTTCGGTATTTAGTGGATTAGCATCGGACGATGCTTTGGAGTTTCTTGATGAGTGTTACCTCATTCTCCATACTATGGGTATCTCTAGGTCGAGCGGGGTTTCTTTTACTACTTTCTAGCTTTTAGGAGCTGCCTATGATTAGTGGCGCACCTATGAGTTAGACAGCCCAGACGAGGTAGCTTCACTGACTTGGACCAAGTTTTCAGATATATTTCTGAGAGAGTTTATTCCTTAGAGCCTTACGGATACATGGCGCATGGAATTTGAGCATTTGCGCTAGGGTGCTATGACCGTCTCGGAGTATGCTGTCCGTTACACCAGTTTGGCTAGACATGCCCCAGCCTAGGTTTCTACTGTTCGCGAGAAGGTTTGTCGGTTCATTGAGGGGCTTATTCCTAGCATCAGGTCTAACATGGCTCGTGAGTTGGAGATGGATATTCCGTATCAGCAGGTGGTGAACGTTGCTAGAAGGATAGAGGGTACGCATGCTAGAGAGAGAGAGAGGAGGGAGGCAGGGTCGTGACAGAGAGGTCAAACAAGATCGAGAGAGAGAGTTTGAGGAGACGAGGAGACCTCATAGACTGGGGAGATATACTAGTCCTTATTTTGGAGGCAGGGTGAGTCATGGTAGAGGTTTTGCAGGTCAGCCAATTCATTTCGTGCTTCAGGCTCTGCATGGTGACTCAGGTGTTCATGGGTCTCGGAGTACCCATACTGCACATTTCCCACTGCCTCGTCAGTAGAGAGGGTGCTTTGAGTGTTGAGATAGATTGTCCCAGACTTCAGACCGATGTGTCACAACGAGGTATTCAAGTAGGTGGAGGGTGCCAAAGAGGGGGAGGGCCGACTCGTTGATGTGTTTCATATAGTAGGTTTGAGGCCGGTGTGCCAGCTAATGTCACTCAGGTACGAATTCTGTTGTTATAGGGGGGCACTATCTATAGTTCATCACATTTCTGCTTATCGGGGCAAGTTTCCTTGTTTGTTGTTCCATATATGGGAACATTTCATGATTTGTACTATATTTATGTGATTATTTTGTTGGAAGGTTCTACAAGTGATAGCCGTGTCTATGATCTGTTTCTAGCTGTTGCTGAGAGTTATGAGGCTAGTAGTAAATTCCTGTTGTCCATTTCGGTAGGTTGATGTGATTTTAGACTATTCTTGGTTACGAGCTGTGATTTCTATGCTCCATCGGTGTGGGAGCTAGTCTATGTTGTAATTTGTAGACATAATTGATCTGGTGAGAGTCTCCAGATGGGTTGATGTGTACCCTACTTGTGATTCAGTGTTGAGGGTGGGACCCTTGTGATTTCAGGTGATTTGATATGTTGAGGCCGGGCTATGTACTGCGGTGAGGGTTATCTCAGTATAAGGTCCTTATAAGTCTTTTATATGTTTCATTCCTTCTTGTTAGATGTTTGTAGATTAGTGTTTTAGAAAATTTGTGCTAGTTTGACTTGTTTGATAGTTCCCATATGTGCATTTCTCTTCCCATATTCATCCATTTTCGTTGCATGCTTCTTGAGTTCTAGTTTATGGGGTGTGTGCCCGTTGGTATTAGCTGGGATTTGGTTATTTGGGTGTTTTGTTACGTGGTTTTAGTGGTTATTGTTTCATCTATAGAGTTTTGGAGGTTTGAAAAGAGTTCCTATTGAATACCAGGCTTATGACCGATGCGAATTTGATCTCAGGCAAGTTTTGCCATCAGAAAAGTTATTGTGGGCCTATGTGTGATGTGTCTTGTTGTGTGGTTGTACCCTATGTGTGGGGGCATGAATTGAGGCAGCTGGTGGAGACTGATACCGGACATGGATTTAGAATCGGGTCTTTGGGAAATGGGTGGAAGGTGAGACTTCTGACTTGAAGGCTTATTGGTATTGCTAGAAAGGTTGAATTTCAGTGGAGATGGTGTCGTCATGCTTAAGAGGGTTGGGGTTATGTGGGATCACCTGCGGGTGTATGTTGGAAGTCCTCACTAAGATACTTGAGGAATTCGAGGCGAATCTTAGCTCGTTCGAGGACGAATGAATGTTTAAGTGTAGGAGGATGTGACGACCCCGCCTGTTGTCTTAAGAATTTACTCCCCGATTCCCTATTAACTACTTTCCCCAAGTCTATTTCTGCTAAATTGAATTGCCGGGATGTTCCAATTTGAGTTTCAGAAGGTTTGAGACACTTAGTCCCTAAATGAGAGCTTAAGTATTAGAAAGTTGCCCGTAATCAAAACAGTGTGAAGACGACCTCGGAATGGAAATCTGAAGATTCCGTTAGGTGATTTTGGGGTTGTGAGCGCGTTCGAAATGTGTTTTGGAGGTCCATAGCTAATTTAGGCTTGAAATGCCGAAGTTTGAATTTTTAAAGTTTCCGGTCTGATAGTGAGATTTTGATGCGAGAGTCGAAATGGAATTCTATAAGTTGCAATAGCTCCGTCATTTGGGATATGTGTGTAAGATTTCAGGTCATTCGGACGTGGTTTGTTTTGAGTTTTGATCAAAAACGTGTTTTGAGAGAATTTGAAGTTCTTAGGCTTAAATCATTGATTAATCGAGTTCCGACGTTGTTTTAGGTGGCTTAAGGATTGGTACAAGTTTGAATGATGTTATGGGATATGTCCGTAGGTTTGGTTGTGGTCCCGGGATCCTTGGGTGTGTTTCGGATGGGCTACAGATCATTTTCCTCCTATTTTGAACTGATGTAGTTGCTGCTTCTGATATCCTTCTATGTGATCGCGTGGATTCTTCCGTGATCGCGATACATTATTGAAGACCACCTCAAAATCCTTCTTCACGTTCGCATTCGTCCTCACGCGATCATGAGGCTCTGTTTATCTCTTCACTACGTTCGCAAATAACCTTTCACGATAGCAAAGTTCTATCTTTCAATGCTTCACGATCGCATCATTAATCCCGCGTTCGCATAGTAGGAATTAAGAGTTGGGTCAGTTGGCTATTTTCTTTTTAGACGTTGGCCTGAGAGGTATTTTGGTCATTTTACATAATTTCGCGTATTAGCTTAGAATTTAATTGTAGAATCTATTATTTGAAGTGTTATTTACATTATGGAATATAATTGAATGTATTTGGGCCATTTAGAGTCGAGTACTAGTGGCAAGAACATGGTTTCTAGTTGATTTCGAGCCGGTTTGAGGTAAGTATCTTGCCTAACCTTTTGTGGGGGACTTCCCCTTAGGATTTGAGTCTTCTTTGTTGATTGTATTCCGTGTACGCAGGGTGACGAGTGTGTGCTCAGAGTTACTTGTGGAAAGTTTTCCCTTTTAGGTTCTTAGATCCTTGAAATCACCGAATATGGAGTTGTTCTTGATACGATTGAGTTCCTTGTTATTAGTTTCACCTCTACATGTCTTACTTGGAATTCATTTGCCCTTTTTGGTGTATTCTTGTTGCCTAATTGACTTTTACTTGTTAAATTGAAGACATTTACCCTTCTATAATCACATTATCATTCCTAACTGCTTGTCTTTATTTGGAAAGTATTATTTCTATCTCTCATGTAATTAATTGGTCTTCATTGGAAAGAAGTTAGATATCCCATGTCTAGTTGATATTTCCTTAATTGTTGATTCATATTAACTTCCTTGTTGTTGGACTGAGAATTATGGAATCATTGTTTCGTATTATTTCTCTCTTGTTGAGTTGCTCTTATTGCGCTTAGTATTTCTCCTTTACGGTTATTCCTTGTGAGTTAGTTGTACCGTCTTTTGGTGAACAGAAATACCTGAGTTGATTCCCTTGCTTTGTTCCTGTATACATTGTCATTTTTTGTGTTGTACTTGATATTGTGATGCACGAGGTTTCTGCCGTGCGGTTACTGATATTGTGATGCACGAGGTTTCTTTCGTGTGGTTATTGATATTGTGATGCACGAGATTTCTACCGTGTGGTTATTGATATTGTTGAGGCACGAGGTTGTTTCCGTGTGGTTATTGATGTTGTGATGCATGAGGTTTCTACCATGTGAATGTTGTTGAGTTGTTGCACGAGGTCTTTGTTGTACTACTATTACTATTGATATATTGCACATGCGGCGTAATAAGGCGGGTTATGTTCGTATGCTTGTATGTGGGCTGCGCATGTGGTGAAATAAGGTGGGAATATTATGATGCACGTGTGCCGAAATAAGGCGGTACTTATTATGTTATTAATTGCACCCGTGGCGGAGCAAGGTGGGCTATGTCAGGGATGATTGTAAAGAATTGTGACGGCCTATGGAGGCATTCCTATTTTGTTTTAATATTGTGATTGTGGGTTGCTTACCTGTATGAGCTTTATCGCATGGAAATTGTGAGGAAACATCGTACGTGCTGCCCGTTCTTCTTCTTACTTTTATTCAGTTGGTACCAACCTTATTAAAGCACTTGCACAAGCATACACGTAGTTGAACACTCCTATTAGATGTGAAGTCCACCTGATGTTTGCTAAGGGTAGAGGTGCGTCCTTGTTTAATCATCATATATGTGAGAGCAACCCCAGTTGGTCAGTTAGTTGTCAGCATGACTGTGAGACCGATAGAGGCACAGGATGCCAGGTGTTAGAGTTCAGATGTTGGGATTTTGTGAGTTGTAGTTTGTCCGCGATTTGGTAAATTGTGGAAATACTTGAATAAGACCTTATGTGAACATTATCGTAGGATCTGAGTTATTGTTTTGTTTTCCCCTTACTGTGTTGTGACCTTAGGATTTGATTGTGTTTTCACCGTCATTATGTATCATCATTTCTTATATTTTCGTTCTTATTTGTTGTTATTTTCCTCATCGTTATTGTAGAATTATTGGTAATTTCGTGTAGTCTTTACATAAATATATATATACCGTTTCTGCTGTTCCTCGTCACTACTCCACCGAGGTTTGTCTTGATACTTACTGTGCACCGCTGTGGTGTGGTAATACTACTCTACTGTACATTTTTGTTGTGTAGGTCCAGGTACTTCCACTCAGTTCTATCAGCCTTTGGAGGAGGAATTTCGGTAGAGACTTCAAGGTATATCTGCTACGTCCGCAGACCGAGGAGTCCCTTTCCAGCCTTCTGTAATAAGTATAGTCATTCAGTATTTATCCTTGTTTAGACATTCTTGAGTTAGAGCCTCTTATGTATCCCTTAGCTTGTGATTTGTGAGATTCCGGGTTTCCGGAATTTTGTTAGCTTCGAGAGCTGTTATTGTATGTGCCAAGCGTCACCTTAACCATTGTCTTATTTTATTAGTTCAGTTTTAAATGATTTCTTCCGCAATTATGGTTTATATTCCGCATTGCTAGGATTACCTAGTCGTAGAGACTAGGTACCATCACGACCTGTTCACGGAGGTCGAATTGGGGTTGTGACACAAGCCCATTTGAAAATTGGTTCTATTGTCTAGTTCAAAGTATATAAAGTACTCAAGGAGTGTCCTTTCAGCATCCCCGTCCGAAAGTTGGATTGCTTCGCCCGATTCATTAGGTGGCTGACTGTGTATGAATTCCCCCACATCAGCTGTGAAGCGAACCTATAAGAAAAATTATATTGAATTAGTATTTCAAAATTTATATAAAAGTAAATCAAAATACTTAATGAAAAGTAAAAAACTTACATTTGTAGTCGAGGCTCGACCCTCGACCCACCTTTCTGAATCAGTCTCTTTCTTCTTCTTTACAATACTAGTTTCATTGAATAGCTCATGATCTTGCTTCATTGTCATCATAAAGTTGTCTGGTGGCTTTGGTGATTATCCTCGTGGTACTATTACTCGGGATGAACTTAGATACAGGGAATAACTTGAATATAATACTTGACAGGGTGTGTCTTTGATCAATTGTTGTTCTCATTAGCGACAATGATGATGAGAATGGAATGGCATGCGTTTCAAATAGTGATGGGGTAGGTAGGATTTAACATTTCCTAAGGAGATAAAAGAGGTTATAGAGGAATTCTCTATTTTATTTTTTACAAGAGGAAAATAAAGTTTAATTGATAGTGACAAGGTTGATGGTGATGGAATATTTTTCGTTGGTCGTGGCAGTTCCCATAAAACGGGGATCATAAGACTCTATGATGACAATGATGAAAGGAAATTTTATTCTCAACTTTCTTTCATGTCTGATCCGTACAAGCTTAATGTGATTGGTAATATTTCTTCAGATTCAGACAGTGATTTGAATGACAAAAGTATGGAAATGCTAATAAAAAGAATTAAAGGTAAAACGTTTTTCTTGGTAGAGAAGGATGTTGAACTCTGCATGAACGTGAAGCATCCTACTCTTCCAAGAAAAATGTTTTACCTTTAATTCTTTTTATTAGCATTTCCATACATTTGTCACTCAAATCATTGTCTTAATTTGAATAAATATCATCAATTCTATTAAGCTTTTACGGATCATACTTGGAAGAAAGTTAAGAATAAAATTTTCTTTCGTCTTTGTCATCATAGAGTCTTATGATCCCTGTTTTGTTAGAACGTCCACGACCAATGGAACACATTCCATCACCATCATCCTCGTCACTCTCAATTAAACTTCTTTTCCTCTTGGAAAATGAAGTAGAGAATTCCTCTATAACCTCTTCTTTTATCTACTTAGGAAATGTTAAATTCCTACCTACACCATCACTATTTGATTCACATGCCATTGCCTTCTCATCAACATTGCCGTTAATGAGAAGAACAATTAAAGGCACACTCTACCGGGGACCGCGTCTTAGTTATTCTTGGTGGAATTCCCATTGCATGTCTAATAAAGTCATCAACCCCTTCTACAAAATCCTCTTGCAATCTAAAATTTCAATACATAAACCAAAATTTCAATTCATATCGTAAAGGTTCAATTCATATCCTAAAGGTTCAACTCATATCCACAAAAGCTCATGCCATATCTTATAATTTCAATTTATAATCTAAAATTCCAATACATAAACAAAAATTCCAATTTATATCCTAAAGGTTCAACTCATATCCACAAAAGTTCAAGTCATATCCTAAAATTTCAATTTATAATCTAAAATTCCAATACATAAACCAAAATTTCAATTCATATCCTAAAGGTTCAACTCATATCCATAAAAGTTCAAGTCATATCATAAATTTCAATCTATAATCTAAAATTCCAATACATAAACCAAAATTATCCTAAAGGTACAACTCATATCCACAAAAGTTCAAGTCATATGCTAAAATTTTAATTTATAAACTAAAATTCCAATACATAAACAAAAATTTTAATTCATATCCTAAAGGTTCAATTCATATCCTAAAGGTTCAGCTCATATCCACAAAACATCAAGTAATATCCTAAAATTTCAATTTATAATCTAAAATTCCAATACATAAACAAAAATTTCAATTCATATCCTAAAGGTTAAACTCATATCCATAAAAGTTCAAAATCATATCCTAAAATTTCAATTTATAATCTAAAATTCCAATACATAAACAAAAATTTCAATTTATATCCTAAAGGTTCAACTCATATCCACAAAAGTTCAAGTCATATCCTAAAATTTTAATTTATAATCTACAATTCCAATACATAAACCAAAATTTCAAATCATATCCTAAAGGTTCAACTCATATCCACAAAAGTTCAAGTCATATCATAAATTTCAATCTGTAATCTAAAATTCCAATATATAAACCAAAATTATCCTAAAGGTACAACTCTTATCCACAAAAGTTCAAATCATATGCTAAAATTTTAATTTATAAACTAAAATTCCAATACATAAACCAAAATTTTAATTCATTTCCTAAAGTTTCAATTCATATCCTAAAGGTTGAGCTCATGTCCACAAAACATCAAGTCATATCCTAAAATTTTAATTTATAATCTAAAATTCCAATACATAAACAAAAATTTCAATTCATATCCTAAAGGTTAAACTCATATCCACAAAAGTTCAAAATCATATCCTAAAATTTCAATTTATAATCTAAAATTCCAATACATAAACAAAATTTTTAATTCATATCCTAAAGGTTCAACTCATATCCACAAAAGTTCAAGTCATATCCTAAAATTTTAATTTACAAACTAAAATTCCAATACATAAACCAAAATTTCAATTCATATCCTAAAGGTTCAATTCACATCATAAAGGTTCAACTCATATCCACAAAAGTTCAAGTCATATCCTAAAATTTCAATTTATAAACTAAAATTCCAATACATAAACCAAAATTTCAATTCATATCCTAAAGGTTTAACTCATTTCCACAAAAGTTCAAGTCATATCCTAAAATTTCAATTTATAAACTAAAATTCCAATAGATAAACAAAAATTTCAATTCATATCCTAAAGGTTCAACTTATATCCACAAAAGTTCAAGTCATCTCCTAAAATTTCAATTTAAAATCGATAACTCCAATACATAAACCAAAATTTCAATTCATATCCTAAAGGTTCAACTCATATCCACAAAAGTTCAAGTTACTCTAAAATTTCAATTTATAATCAAAAATTCCAATAAATAAACCAAAGGTTCAATTCATATCCTAAAGGTTCAACTCATATCCACGAAAGTTCAAGTCATATCCTAGAATATCAATTTATAAACTAAAATTCAAATACATAAACCAAAATTTCAATTCATATCCTAAAGTTTCAATTCATATCCTAAAGTTTCAATTCATATGCTAAAGGTTCAACTCATATCCACAAAAGTTCAAGTCATATCCTAAAATTTCAGTTTATAATCTAAAATTCCAAACTAGATTTATATCCTAAACCCTAGATTATAACTAAACTATCAAGGCAATACAAAGTATATGTCACGACCCTAGTTCACCAATTGTGAACACGTCATGACGTCACCTAGTCTTCGCGACCAGGTAAGCCTAACACATTGCGGAAGTAAATAACAATTGTGAAATTTATAATCAAAACTAAATAACATGAATAATGTATACAGTTGCCGCCTAGCACATACACTTTAATACCAAAACACTGAAGTAACCTCCAAGACCCGGAAACCCACGGGCAACATAGGCTATAAGAAATCTTACACTGCTCTAATAACCAGAATAGTCTAATACAAAGAAGGATCGAAACAACATCTAGTAACTATGGATAAAATGAGAAGGAGACTTTGCGGATCTGCGGACGTAGCAGATGTATACCTCAAGTCCCCAATACGCTCCCTGAAAGCTACTGATGGTACGCTTGCTCAGAAGCACCTGGATCTGCACATGAAAAACATGCGCAGAAGAGGCGTGAGTACACCACAACGGTACTCAGTAAGTGCGAAACCTAACCTCGGTTGGGTAGTGACGAGGAAAGGTCAGGGCCCTGCTGAGACAGAAACAATAAAAATAGCAAGATATTAACAGTATCGAAGTCTAGTGAAAACTAATAAACACAACTATGTGATAAGACATATCGATGAAATATAGTACTGCAAGACAAAACAGAAACACAGCATAAATACAACAAAATTTAAAAGAATACCGACGAGGGTCTTCCAGGATACCGTCCTGTAGCCCTTTTCTATACTAACGAGGGTCTTCCAGGATACCGTCATGTAGCCCTTTTCTCAACTGTCCAATGGAACTTTCCAGGATACCGTCCCTAGTCCAAATCTCATATCAATATCAAAAATCTCTCGGGATACTGTCCCGTAATCCAATCATCAGTGTGCAGGGGAATCTCCCGAGATACCGTCCCGTAGTCCCAAAATAAAAGTGCAGGGGGATCTCCCAGGATACCGTCCCGTAGTCCCAAAATAAAAGTGCAGGGGGATCTCCCAGGATACCGTCCCGTAGTCCCAAAATAAACAAACAAGGGGGAAATCCTGAAATCCCGCATCCGTAGTCCCAATGTAAATGCGCAACCAACATCAGAGAAATATTCAGAAATTTAAGTACAACAATAAGAGGCATCAAGGAATACTATCCTAACATGCTCCACGTAATCACAGCTAAGACAATTTAAACAAATAGGCAGCTTGGATCAATTAAACATGCTCTTCTACGCTAGCACATGCTATAAAAGCAAGTAAAGTAAGGCAAATATGAAAGAGAATCCAAATCAAGTAATTAAGTAAAAATCCGGGTTTTCAACAACTTGCTCAAGTACGCGCTCATCACCTCATGTACAAGGCATTCAATTTACCAATTATCACATCCTAAGAGACGAAGTCCCCCACACAAGGTTAGGCAAGCCACTTACCTCGAACCGGTACAAAATCAACTAGGGAACGATGCCCTTGCCACGAGTATTCGACTCCAAATGGCCCAAATCCAATCATTGCCTTTGAAAGCCCTTGAAAAATCTCCCAAAACCGAGCTCTCTAGCTTGTGTTTTTGTAAATATGGAAGAAGGGTTCGTTTTGAAATGTTTATATCTGCCCAGGGATTTTCTTCAGTGCTATCGCATAAGAAGGGATGCGATCGCGTAGAATGAAAATTGAAGGCCTGGAAAATGGTTTATGCTAACGCATGGATGGGCCTGCGATCGCGGAAGGGAAGGAAGCAGACCTATGCGATCGTATTAAAGGCCTTGCGATTACGGAGAAGGGAAAACAGAAGCTATGCGATCGCAGGAGGAGATACGCGATCGCATTGAAGGGAAAGGGCCACCTCTGAAATTCCACTA